>CAXAMN010027428.1:255787-288010 GCA_963970005.1 Durusdinium trenchii | reverse complement strand
CTGTTGAGCATGTTGCTTCTTCTCTCAAAGAACACTCAGCCTGCTCCACAACTTGCACTTCAGGCTTTAGGGGTGATTGAACCTGATCGGAGAGCACTTGATGCACAACCTGTTGAGCATTTTGCTTCTTTTCCCAAAGAACACTCAGCCTGCTCCGCAACTTGCACTTCACGCTTTACCGGTGATTGAACCTGGTCAGAGAGCGCTTGATGCGCAACATGTCACGAAAGTTGCTTCCTTGCACAAAACACAAAGCCATCGAGCCTGCTCCTGCACAAAGTGCACTTCAGGCTTCACGGCTGCCTGAAACTGGTCAGTGACAGTTTGCTTGAGAACTTGAGGTCAGCAGTCTCTGCCTGCTCTTGCATTAGCACTTCAGGCTTCAGAGGTACCTGAACCTGGCGCCAGGTGGTGGACGCACTGTATACATCTTTCCCTTCACCATCTGCATCCAGCCTGCTCGCGAAGCATCTGCACGGCAGGCTTCAGTGCCTGAAAGACCTGGCTTTGAAACCATCGTTTGCATGGTGCTCAAATGACTTGAAGTAGATTGAAGCAGGCTATGTTCAACGCGACCAACAGGTCTTTGCTCTCCATGTCAGGGACTTGGGGACCACTGGATACTGAGAATTGTTTGGGCAAGTATAGATATATATATATATACTATATGTCTTCTAGCAAGCAAGTTGATGTCACAGAGTGCAGATTCTCATCCGTTGCAAAAACCGAGATATTCTGTCGCTATCATGGATCATGGATGTCAAGCGCACTTCTTCAGCCCCGGCATTGAGTGTGTGCAGGTCTTTTGAACGGCAGATGACTCCATGCCCAAAATACCGTCACCTGCGCTCTTGCGTGGCTGTCTTGAGCCTCAAGGCGAAAAATCTTCGTGACACAAGGGGCATCCAGGTGTTGGCTCTCCTGTTTGGATGGCGGAAGCTTTCGACCCGGTGTGGTGCTCCACAAAGAAACTAGTCAGGTCTTACGTTTTTGTTGAGCCATGGCAATGTCTGGCCTCTTTGGCGTTATACCAAGCAGCAAGAGTCGTTGGAGCAGTGACCATCTCTTGAAGAGTGCCTTCACCTCGCTGAAGGAAGCCGAATCGCTTGGAGGCCATGCGATGGGACCATCCATGTACAACCCTGACTGAACGAACGGATGCAGCCGAGCAGGGCTCCGATTCCACCTGCATCTGAGCGTCCCCCGTCTCTGCTTTCGTGTCTCTGCGGGTGTCTGACATGTGAGAGTTCCGAAAGCCGAGAAGGCGAGTGCCGAAGGCGAGTGAAAGTACTTGATCCTCTGTACACGGAGGAAAGCAAAGCGAAGCTGACCAGATCTGCTGGGGCCCTACATGTGACCCAAACCAAACCCGAAGTGATAATCATGGGTCCTGAATCCTGAGGCTCTAGTGTCGGAGCATGTGGCTTTGTCCAAGTGACCTTTGATTTCCACTGAGGCTTCTGTTGAGCACAGCGATGCCACGTTTTTGCCTCCTCCAAATCATTCAAAAAATAGACTACTTCCAGGGCTTCAAATTCCAAACAGTCGAATCAAATGCGAGGCAAATCCCACCTGGTACCGAAGCAATGACATGGTCAGAGAACTCCGAAAATTGGACTCCACCAGGACACCTGAAAGCGAGAACTCCGCGTTTTTTTTCCGGGTTTGGGTGTTGCCCAAACCAATCTCTGAAGGATGATGTTCAACCGCTGCCGTTGTCTGACTTTCTTTGCATCTTCAACTGTTTGATCTCTGATTTTGAACAAAACCAAAAGACCGCACCGCGCCGCTGCTGATCTTGGTGGCCCCACGGCACTCGGGCTCGGAGACTGAAGGTGTACGGTCTGCCAGGGGCACAGCCCTCAATCACATAGCTCTGCTCCTGGCCGCGTCAAGCGCGGCGCACCGAATGTCTTTCTTTCTTCTAAAGGTCTGAAGACGAAAGAAGAAGCAATGGGAACCTACTAGCGATGGCCTCCACGTAGTAGCTTCTAGTTACTAGAAAGCTTCAAAGACAAGCTAGTAGCTTTATTGTTACTGAGTCTGAAACATGTCTGAACATACAAAATGTCTGCGAGCCCCACTGTATTTGGTCGAGTTGGTCCCTCAGCATGCTTCCAAGCGGAACCCCTGTCTCTCCGCCGCCTGTACTGCCTCACCCTTGGCAAAGTAAACGGCTGAACACCAGTGTTCACGAACACGCAAGCGACCTGCAGAACATCTGCAACAAAAGAACTGCTTTACCTTGGAGCCATGGCCATGTTAGCTTGGAATAGTGAATAGTGCAACCTTTTGAAACACCTGCATCGAACACTGCATACAAAATCTCCCACTCGCTCTTCAATCTTCCCTTGCCTCTCAACCTGGTCCTCGATTTGATCCCATGCGGCCCGGGACTCGTTTCGCACAGAGCGCGTGAAGCGCCGCGCTGCGCACCGCGGCTGCGTCGCGCGGGCGACGCGGGGTCGCGCGGAGCGGTACGCGGTCGCGCCTCCAATGCCCTCGGACTGCTGACGGATTTCAAAGGTGATCTCAGGTCCCAAACGCTCGAGCAAATCCTGGGGACAGAGATCGGCCAGCAAATCGACGTCAGGAAAGGTTTGAACTGAAGGCTTTTGTTTGAAGAGAGCGGCATTGTAGCTCGGAGATAGGTTCTTGACCACTCAAATAGTGGGCATGGCTTGGCGATTCTACGCTTCACCTTTCCAAAAGCACCACGTGCAACCAGCTTTTGCTGCAAATGTATATAACCAGTGTGGACAAACAGCCAAGGCCTCAGTATCTTCGACGCTTGCAAACACGTGCTCTCCTCGTCGAAGAACCAGGTGAGCCGAATGTTGGTGTCTTCCACGCGCGCCATGAGTTCTTCAGGCATGTTGATCTGCATGGCCTGGCAGAAGCAGAACTCGTGCGCAGCCGATCCACCGCTTTTCTCGGTGTGGATCTGCTGCGGCCACCGGGCCTCGCCTCTGTTCTTTCTTGCCCCATCGTCTCGCTCTCAGGTAAGACCTCACAACGTTTTGGACGACCCCAGACACGCAAGCTGCACCCCCCTCGGTGTTCCATGCTCACCCACACACCCACCCACACCACCTGTTTTCACCACCTTTGAACCCGACGTTTCGCATGCCCACGGAAAGGTCGACATGTCGGCTGGGAGGCCAACGCTGCTTCCATCCAGACTGCCATAGGAAGGAGACATGACCTGGACCGCGGTTGGCTCGCGTGCTTGCGCGTGGCGCTTTCTCGGTGTGATTCCACATGCATGTCCAAAGCACATCAAAGCGGCTCCGCAGACAAAAGGAAAGGGCGAAGCGACGCCCGACCGGTTTTGGCCAAGCCGACCGACGTGTTTGGTCGCAACCGGATGAGGATTCTCATGGAGCCGCGTGCTTTCGCGCCTTGATTTGCTCAGTGTCCGATTTAGCACCTGAGAAAGCAGCGTTTTTTGGAGCAGCTGAGCAGCCAGAGCCAAAATCTCACAGGTGTTGCTTGGGATTTACAATGGGGCCTTCAGGAAGGAAAAAAACGTGTTCGCTGCTGAACCTGTGGAAAGTCGAAGATTTCTTGGGACATGAGCCAAACTGCCCCATCCTTTGTCCAAAATCAGTGCATAAAGTCGGTGTTCACAAAAACATCCCGCATGGAACGGATGTTTTAAGTGAACCGAGGTGGATATGAGTATTGTCCCATGTGCGAAGTAGTGTAGATTCTTGATTCAAAAGCATGGATTGCAGTGTAAAGCTGTGTAAGGCCTCTTCGTACGTGGGTGTTTAATACAATTGTTTCAAATCCAGAGCCTACATGAATGATGATCCCAAGGATCCGTTCATTACAGCATGGCGTTTCCCGTTTCCGGCGGGATCTCCGCCAGTGAATATATCTGGGTTCCCGAAATCGGGGCTTCTTCCACGCAAAGAACAGAAGAAAACAACTGTCGGAGATCGTTCGTCCCGGGGGAAAACCTCCCAATGGGTTTCAGATCAAAAGGCCTCTGAAAACGCTTTTTGCGGAAGAAAGGCCGCCGATGTCGAAATCTGTCGCCCATACGACCGACCCAAGAACATCGGCCGCATCGTACCCGGGGTCGCCTACACCGGCCGCAGCATCGCCACTGCATGGGACCAAGTCCACCTAGAATCGAACGAACGAACTCCCCCAAAAGCGACGTGTGCCCTCCTAGGACTCCGCCAACGACCTCGTCAGCGAGTCCGATCATGAACCCCCGCCCGAGATGGGTTTCGCTGTTGAAGTGGTCTGGAAGTGATTGTGTTACTTGTTTTTTTCAGCCCGGGCTAATCTCTGAGGCATCTCTTGGACCTAATAGGAAGCGATCGAGGATGTAAAAGACATGATGCAAAAGGATTAATCACTTCCACTGGACTGTGCTCCCGGATTTCCCATAATGGCTTACTCGGCCCGTGGACGTTGCAGAGTGAACGAGCTTCGACTGTTAAGCATGCCACCTTGCTTTCGGGCGTGTTTGCCACGAAGGCGGCTCGGAGAGAAAAGAACTCCTCAACCTCGGGCCCGGGAAATTGACGAAGCCAAGGTGAATCAAAAAGAATGGTTCCTAGCAGCTGGTCAACAACTTCCAATAAATCAGGCCATATGGATCCATTATGGAAGCATCTTCGGATACATGTTGCGGGCACTGGCTTTGAGTCCAAACAGATTCTTCAAAAGCGCTTCCCTCATGACAGGCAACTGGTTTCATTCTCGGTTGTGAGAAAGCAGTGTTGGAAGCTGCCTCCGATTGCAGCTGCTGTGGCTGCTGTAGCAGCTCTAGCTCTGCAGGCTCTGCAGCTGCGTCCGTCTCAGGCTTTACTTCGACTGTGCTCTCTGCTTCGGCTGATCTTGCTTGAGGCTTGGCGAAGACGGCGGACCCCTCCACGGCCCACACCGCCCCGGCCGGCTGGACGGCCGTCCGGGGGACCGCTTCGGACGGGTCCGGACGGACTGGGTGCGTTGGGGCCGGGTGCACTTCGACGTCGCGAGGCGCGTGGACTTCGGGAGCGAAAGTGGATGGACTCGTTGCTGCCTCGTGGCGCACTTGGGACTCTGCAGACTCCGGATTGGGCGGCACCGGACTTGCCAATGAAACTTCTTCAGGTCGGATCATCTGCACTGGACTGCGCAAGTCATGCTTCTCCGGACGCTTTTCACATGTGTCCACTGACGGCGAAGCAAACGTCGTCTCTTTGGTGACTGAGGACTCTAAGGCTGCGCAGGTCATGTCCTGTGAGGGTGCTGCCTGAATTTTTGCTTCAGCATTCGGTGGACCAAGTGACATGGGCTTGGGTGGAGGTGGAGCAGCACCGGTTTGCTCCACCTGTCTTGTCATGTCTTGTGCTGCTGCAAGACTCGGGGCAGAAAGGACTGTTGCCATAACTGTCATCTGCTGGCCAGGAATCATCGAATCGGCAAATGTTGCACCTGGCAAGCAATTGACATGGATTCCCGGCAGTACCAACACAGCTCCAAACAGCTCCAACACACCGTGGAACAGCTGCTCTACCCTGCCTGCCAGTGATCGCAACAAGCCTTCTTTCCGGTTCTGCAGTACTTCTCGTTCCTTCAGGAGCTTGCCTGGTGAAGCGAGCCGGTTGGCGCTGCGCCGTTGCAGGACAGGAGAGTCACAGGGAGCGCCTTTGATGGTCCAAAACAGCTAGCCGTCGGAAGGAAAGCAGAAAGCGACGGCCCGGGCCTTGTTCTTTGACATACTCTGCTAGCAATTGCCTCAGCAACGCAAAAGGAAGCCAATGCAACTGACTTACTTCCATATCATGGCGTCTCTTTACAATGTCAAAAAGAATTGCTTAGCAAGGAAGTCCTGAAGGCCAGCAACAGAAGCCCTAAGCCATGTCGCAATTTGTTCCTGATTTCAAGTGCCATGCTAAAGCTACTTCTATGCTGTCAAGCACATCGCACCCAAATCATGCTTGTCTTATTCTCAGTCCTCCTACACTGGTAGGCTCTTATGCATGTCTTTTCAAGTATTTGAGATGCTTCATACTTCAGCGATCCTGCAAGGAATGTTAGAGCTTTGCCCCAGCCAATCCCCACGTGGTTCGGCCAAGGTTCTTCTTGGACTCCGTCTGACGATGCAAAGAATGGCAGAAATCCACCAACCTGGAATACCGACGTTTTGCAGCGGGGCGAACCGTCTCACCGTCTCGCTTCCCCAAACGTAGTGGCTATCGCTTCCCCAAAAGTCGTGGGGTTTTGGAGTCGGTCAAGTCTTCAGCACTTGCAACCAGTCTGCTGCTGCGTGGAGAGCGCCGCAAGGTGCCCCACGTCCTGACCGTTGGAGTTCGCCGAGTTCGGACTCCGTCGGGGCAGAACTCGCGAGGACGTGCGTTGGGTGCGTGAGTTCGTTCCAATGAAAGTCAGCCGGAACAGGCTTCGTATCTTCGAAACCTGGCCTTCGATGTCAGGCAATCCTCTTTGGCTGGGAAGGAGGGGTGAAAAGGATGCAAAAAAGCCTTGTGTGGCGGTACACAGGCAGCACAACCCAACCTCCTAGTGGAACCTGGAACACACACCGGACACCGAACATCCGCGGTCGATGCTTGTTGCGGGCATCGATGCCTGTGGAGGGGTTCGCAGCCGTGCTGTCGGCACTGCCATCCTTGGGTTCTCACGAAAGGAGGGCCTATTGAAAGAGCGATCTCCAGACCTAACCATGTGCCACTTACTAACAAGGACTCTCAATACATATATGATATATGAGTTATATAATTACTTGGCAAAAGAGTGTCCCTCAAGCCCAAGCTGATCTAGTTGCAAAAGAGATCGAGTTTCACCGTAAAGCAACACAAGACCTGTGCGGCCTAGCTGCGAAAGAGTTTCCAGCTTCGCCTCCGAAATCCGGCAGATCAGTCTGACATGTAGTCGTGTGAAACACCGAAGTGACGCCCTGACGCACTTGTGGGCTATTGGATCGTGAAGGCAAGGGTCAGCATGATATGGGAGCAAAGGTGCTACCTCCTTTTTCGAAATTTGCAGCGGGAACCAGCGTGTGATTTCTCAAAGCGGGACACCAAAGAAACGGAATCGACAGCGCCTGGCTCGTCGGTCTTCCCATCTGTACAGCTACAGGCCTTCCAAGAAAATGCATGCTGCCATGCATTTTCAGTTGGATCTGCGTGCCTCGAAACCTGGCTTGCTCCCACCATAGCTTGCCTTGTATGACTTGTTTGCGAGTCATCAAACGCACAAACCAATCACCCACTTCGTCTATGCCAGGCTTGCAAATCACCGCACGTGTTTCATTGCTCCACGAACGTCGTCAACGTGTGATCATGCTGGAGCATGGTCCAAGGGACCATCTTCTGACTCACTAATGTAGACTCTTGATTAATAACCCCCCCATTTGAATCGAAAATCCTCTTCTGCCTCTCGCGCGCACGAAGGGTCAGTGCCCTCTGCACAGGATCGCTTGCTTTCCACAAGACGATCATCGAAATCCCCAATGAAAAGAATGAGATGTGCAGACATCTCCCAAACAAAAGATGGATCCAACAGCTACTCACAAAGAAAGTCCTGGACAGCAAAGTCCCAGGCACAAAGGTTGGCTTTCGTGACACGTTCGGCCACAGAGACCAAAAAAGATAGTTCGTTGGGACTTCGCCATGGGCGTCCGCCAAGAATGACCCCACACGGCATGGTTTTGCCCCACGCATGATGGTCATGGGCATCATGACTGCCAGGGAGCATTTGACCTCCAAGTTTCTTCTGCAAAAACGGCACCACTTCTTGAGGGTACTGCTCAAACTGGCAAAAGTAAAAAATTCATCATCAAAAAGATCTAACTTGTGGCGGCGTTGAACGAGCATCACAGCCAGCTCAGTATAGGACACTTTGTGTCCCGGGTCGGTTGACCATTTCAAGCTACAAAGAAAGGTGGCAAAGGCTTTCCAGTTAATGTTCGAACTGGGCCAACCTACAGGTGAAGTTGTGGTGTCCAAATCATGTGCCTGCCACGTGTAGTTCTGTTGCCCTTCATGCCATGGAAGAAGAGGGAACCTCTGGACAGGGTCCTCAGCTTCAACATTTTCCTCATCGTCAGATTCAAGCTCCCTGGGTGGTGCAGTTGTCCCAATCATCTTGGACAATTGAGTAAGCCACTCTTGCCTTTCTTTGACGCATGAGCATAGTGTGTCATACATCCGCTGATGGATGGCAGCATTGCTTAAGGCGGCCTTCTTTGCAGCAGAGTCAGCACGGCGATTGTGAACAATGTCGGTCACCGTTGTGCCATGCTGTGCCGCTGCAGCTGGTGTTAGCAAATATTCGGGTGTGCCTTCAAGAGTGTGCGCAGGTATCCAGACATATTCGAGTGGACAAGCATGCAGCTGGCGGCGTTCAGTGAAGAGGGTTAGCACAAATTGCCACCAAAAAGTCAGCGGCCATTCCTCCTTGATGTCCTCCGTGCCAACAAGCTCATTGAAGTGGTTGGCAAGGCTCTTGCAGTCAGTTCTGATCTGAATAGGACCTGAGGCAGTGGCAAAGGCCCAAATAGCAGCCCACAATTCCGCAGTATAGCTCGAAAGATTCCAATGCTGGACAGGGCCGGACTGAACAACAACACCATGTGAGTTCACTACGGCAAACCCTGCACAGGAAAGCATGAAATGCGTGGGCCACTGCACAGACCCGTCAGTCCACAAGGTTTGTTTGGATTGGTGTGGATCCCATGTGCCAGGTGGGATAGCTAAGGGGTCCGACACCTGCAAACGATGCCGAAGAACTGAAACAGGATGCTCAACAACACCTAGCAATTCAAAGTTAGCACCCAACTCGTGGACAGGCGGTGGAGGATAATCATGTCGAATTTGAGTGCATTCTCGGACAAGGTGAGGCAATGATTCCTTAGAACTTGAACACATACGACAGGTGGAATGTTCAACCCTCTTGGCCGCAGCAAGGCGGTCATTGGTGAGGACACACCCAACTAGCTGTGCTTCGAAGAAGGCAGAATCCGGAATCTCCCCTTCCGTCCTTGCTGTTTGATTACGCAAAAAGCTAGTTGAGAGCCAAAAGTCAAGGATGCCTGCAGGATTCCTAATATCCTTACGACTCTGTAATCCAGCTTTTTCGTAACAAACGTGCTTGGCAAGTTGCTGGAGAACAGGACGCACATCGCGATGACCCAGCTGATGCAAGGCACACAGCGGCTTGCCAGCCAATGCCAACATGCCATCAGCGCGAAGATCTATGTGAAAGAAAGCAAAGGCATCCCTAACACGTTGAACAATGGCGTGCTTATGGTGACAGGACTTAAGAAGATCATTGAACCTTAACCTTTCACAGGGGAAAAACTGGAGGTACCTACAAACATCCAGAATGGAGTTATAATGTCTGGCACACATAGGCTCAACTCTGTGCGGCTTGCAAAGAAAGGCAAAAACTAGGAATTTTGCCCGCCAGTGGGGTCTGTTCTTCCACAGTGAGGTGACAATTTCGCCTTGAATCCTGGCAAGGGCTCTGGCCGGGATCATGTTAATGGCAGCATTATACGTGCACTGAGGGATCACTTTGGCGCCTATGATTTTTGCTTTCTGAGCGCAAGAGATGGGAAGGCAGGAAATATTACGCACATCGGCAATAATCTTTGCAGTTTTATCGTCCGAGAAATGCATGGCAGTGCGATTGCTCGTTTGGATGTGCACACCGAGGATCTCGATTTCGAGCGCACATTTCATGTCGGGGAACAAACTTTTGACTTCTTTCCTGGCAGTACTGGAGGAGCCCCACACAACACATTTGGATGCATTCATGGACTGGCCTGCTAGCTCATCCCACATCTGGGTAATGCGAATAGCCTGAGCAAGTTGATGTTTATTAATCAATTTAGTCCACAAATAAGCATCGTCAACAAAGGCTTGGGCAGTGACACTAGGCAGAACATCCAAAAGATGGATCCACACCTTCATATGGACATTAATGGCAATAAGTGACAGAGAACAACCCTGGGCCACACCGTTTGGGCCATGTGTGCTTTGGGGTTGAACCCAGGCTTTGTAGGAAAGGTGCTTGGACATGTCCTGGTATATTTTGACGAACATGACGACAATCCGCTTGGGGACACCAAAGGCAAGCATAAGTGCAGCAGCATACGAGGGGATAATCCTATCAAAGCATTTAGCTTTATCGATTTTGACCCCAATCAGGTCACACTTTTCATTGCGGTTGTGGTCAAGCGAAAGGGCGAAGCGAGTGTGGATGGCAGCCATGTGGCGTTTTGGGATGCCACCCTGCAGTTGGTGAGGCGTGACAACCATTTGCCAATGTTTGAGATGCACGAGACGCGCGCCAGTGTAAGCCAGGAGGATGACCGGCAACAGCGTGATGAGTCTCTTTTGCAAAGGTTCGGAACTGCCATTTTTGTTTAGAATGATCTGTCTTGCTGTGGACAAAATCTTTGGCAGAGGTTCATCATTTGTCTCAAGCCTACGAAAGAGAGCAGCAAACCACGCAAAACAAGCATCTGGGAGAACCTGCATTTCAGTGGTCCGCCACCCGTCTAAGCCTGGAGCAGCTTCTTTCTTTCTCTTCTTGACTATACTTTTAAGGTCCGCCGCACAGAGCTCAGGAACAGGGTAATCAAGGTGGAAATGATGAATGTGGGGCCACACAATTTCAAGCATCTTGAGAGCATGAGGGTAACCCAAGTTCGCACTGAAAATGGGGTCCCACTGGTTATTGATCTCATGCATCGCCAAACCCGGATCAAAAATGGCGTTCCCGAGTGAATCCACAACCAAATTGGCAGGTTCAGTATGGGTCTTGTTTTTGAGATGGCGAAACAAAAAGGCAGACCCAAGCTTTGCGGAATCTTGGATCTTATCTTGCCAAGCTTTGATACGCTGCAATTTGAGTTTGATCTCCTGTGTGGTAATACGATCTTGGACCCACTGAATGGCCACGGTGACATCCACCAAGTTGGGTCTCCGGGACGGTGGCCAGAGACAGGGTGCTCTAAGCCTCGCCAACCGATTCCACACACGGACAAAGGTTCGGTGTTGAATCCAATTGTTGGTCTGGGTCGCAAGGTTGCGTGAAAGAAACCGCTCAATCTCTCTGAGACCACCTAAGGCATTGTAAAGCCACGAAAGGACCAAAGTGGTTGCAACACCATGAGGCTTTTGACCCGGGCAAATCTTCTTGGGACGGAATTTGACAGGCAAACCTCTAGTTTTGGGGCCAGGCCCCCACGTGGCACCGTTCTCAAGAAGGGTGTTGATACAGGCATGATTAGTCTGATTCCAACACGATTCAATATCGTCAGCTTCGGTCCATGGTGGGTCCTCATTAGGTGGAGTGTCGCCACACGTTGAAAGTGCATGAAGTTCAAAGGGGGCGGTTTTGTAGAGGACAAACCCACACTGCCAAACCCTCTCCCAAGACAAGGTGAGTTTAATGGGTCGATGTTGAGTCTTGAATTGGGAAAGAACCTCAGCTTGCACAGAAGAAGCAGCAACCTTGTTAACAAGTATAGCATCGATGCTGCTACAACCATCCCCATAGCCGGAAAAGGTCCCATTGGCAGAAAACGTCAATGGCCTGTTGCCGGATTGCGGGTCGAGGTGTGCGATAGGGTCACACCAAAGTTGCACGCATGCATGACAGCCTGATATTGGAGGGGCTCTGTTTGGAGGTCACCAGCAATGAACACTGGAATGTCGCCAAACTGGCTAGCAATGCAAAAAACGTCAGTGAGGAGCCCATGGTTGGAATCGAGAATGTCACGATCTTGGCTGGCGCCAGTTTTGCAGTACACATTGAAGACAAGTGCTTTCAAGGAAGATGAAACTTGAATCCAAACAGCCTGGACACGTTTGGTGTTGAATAAACTTTGGTATTTCCCAGAGGCATCATCATTACTAACAAACGGTGTGCACAGTTCTGCAGGTGCTGCAACTGCGACACCTCCGTGAGGGGGTTCTGCGGACTCCATTGGATGCTAAAAGCCCAGGAAGCAAAGCCCCAGGAAAGAGGGTCTTGCCACATTGTGCCACAGAATGACGAGCACTGTTAATACAGTTTTTCCCTATTCTAGTTTCTTGCATGCAGGTGATGGCTGACTCCCAAGTCTTCCAACATGAAGCGGTCTTGAGGGAACCAATATTAGCAGAGTAAATGGACCACAGGTGCTTCTCCTCAGGACCTTCCCCCGGGTAACCTTTGGTTGCATCAAATTGTTGCTTGGGATGAACATGATTGACCGAGACAAACCCGGCAATGTGCAAGAAGGACCTCATGAAACAAATGAAATGTCCCCTGGCTTGACAGTGATTCACCGAAGCAGCGCTACGCAAGCTCAAACAGCATCGATGTTTTGAGCCGAGCGCGAAAGGTCTGTTGGATCCAACGCTACAGGCACTTCCCCATTCTAAATTAATGGACCTAACGAAGGTGTCGCACCACGGGTGATGGCCACCCCAGCAACGGTCCAGCTCACAGGCACTGAAATCACGAACGACCAGCAAAATCCAAACAAAGACCGAAGGTAGTGCCGAGGAGCGAGACATTAACACGAGAGCTCGTTTCAGCTCAATCAGAGAAAATGAGCCGGAGAAAACCGAACAGACAGGCAGCAGAAAGCGAGAGTGCAAAATCCACGGCAGCACGCACCAAAAGCAGAGTGACAGTGAGGACCCACAGAGAGAGAATCTCAAGCAAAACCACTGTCGAAGCTTCAACCACGCGCGTACTGCCCAGACTTGTCACCCAGTCCATTGGTTTTTGGGCGGTGGTGTCTCACCGCTGGGCTCGTGGGTTCTGTTGGTGCTCAGTTGCACCAGCTGGCGCAGAGTGTCACCGATATCGTTGAACCGTTGGTCCAACTTGCTCTCCATGCTTGTTTGTTTGTGTTCGATGCCCGTGACCTGCTGTTGCAGAGAATCAAAACGATGCTCTAGAAGGTCAATGCGCTTCTTGTCCTGCTGTGCTGAAGCAACCGCAATTGATGTTACGGCAGGTGGTACATTGGTCACACTAGGGCTGGCTGTCTTCTTGGGCTGACGCTGTTTTCCTTTACCACCTCCTTTGGGATGTTGTGGAGAAGGTGTCAACAGGATCTGGTGAAGAGCCCCATTGATCTTGACTGTGAAAGTCTGCACAGCAGGGTTGGTCTGAAAGCCAAGCTGCCAGGTGTGCACCCCTGCAGATCTAAACATCCTCGTAGGGATCGGTGGCTGGCTGACTGCTTTGCACACTGACTCAATCACATCAGACGGAGAAGCTCCTGGAGGCCACCCGGAGGCATCCATCATGAATCTGGGAACTACATTGATGTTCGTATCATTCAACCTGGCGTCGTTGGGAAGGAGCTTCTTCCTGACGTCCGCGATGTTGGCAGTCCAGGCTCTGATCGCCAGCCCGCGCCGTGTGAGGATTGTTCCAGCAACTCCTTTGACACCCTCAATGCTGATGGAGAGTTCCCTGAGACCCTTTTGACTGACGTCCCAAAACTTTGGGATGACCGAAGTGTCCATGGAAATCACGCAAAAGCACCCCTTGTTCTCCGCTCAGTGAGAGCAATGAAACTCTGGCCGCACTCGGTAATTTTGCTATCACCTGAAGCTGGTCATCCTCACGAGAGGAAGTTGGGTGGCGGTTATGCCGGAATCCGTAAACGGAAACCTGGTCGGCATGCATTGGAGCTGCGGCGCTGAGGTACTGTTTGAAGTATTGGATTGGATTGTCCTTCGCCTTCTCAAATTCATGTTTCTGGACAAGTCGCGAATCCAGTTCCAACACCAACTCTGCGATTTCTGACATCGTGAACTCGTAGGTAGGATCCCGAAGCCGAAACTGGAATTCCCCAAAGATGGGAACTGCAGAGACCACTCTCTTGTATGATGTCTTGGTGGCTCGGTCCTCCAGGACGACCTCAAAGGGCCCGTGGAAGGTGAGACTGCTGTTGGCCTTGGTCTGGGAGTCGATGAGTGGGAGAACAACCACAAGTGGCTGCTTTGGGTTGAGTTTGACAAACTCAGACAAGTATGGCTTGGTAGCAAGTACCACTCCTTTGGTAGAGGAAGTGGTTTGCAGCCTGTGGTACTGCATGAGTTGATCCCCTTTATTGTCCTGGAAGGGATGTTGGTCTTCAAGTTTCAAGTCTTCCCATCGCGAGGAGGCAGCGATCGATTTGGCCCAAGGATCATGTGTCATTAGGGGATCTGCAGCATCGGTCGAACTCTTGGGTTTGGCTGCTGCTTTGGCATCACCCGCACCTCCTGGAGCTTGCTGGTCAGGGAATCGGCCTTGCAAGACTTGCAAAATGTGCCAAGGCAAAAGACGCATGGCAAAGAAGGCAGCTTGATGCATATTGGGTTGCTGCCAGGCGGTCGTGGCGTTGGTCAAGACCCTTTGAACGTCAAGGTGATGAAGGCTGCGAAGGAAGGAGGCCTCTTGGAGCGGGCCAGGGTAATGAACGTGGAGGCCAACTTTTTCAAAGCACAGCCAAAGCAAAGTCCATCCACACAAGTTGGGATGAGCTTGAAAGTCACGACAGACAACGTGAGGCACAGGGTCGACGCCAAGATGGCAACACAAATCAGTCGCACACTGCACAGCAAGAGGGCGAAGCTGAGGAGGGCCAGTCAGGAAGAGCCAATTGGCACAGACAGTGGATTGGAATTCGCACAAAATCCAATGCTGGTCCCAAAGCAAAAGCCCAATGGCTTTCTGAGAGATGGGCAGAGGAGTACACAGATCATTGAAGGTCGAAACACCTTGCTCAGTCCACTGCATGGGCGGGAGGTACACCGTGCGCGGATCGGCTTCACGAAGAAAGTCCAAGACATAATCAGCGGTGTCGGAATATAGCCACCCAGGATGGCGGTCAAAGAGTTCGAGCCTTTGCTGAACCCGCAGCTGGGAGAGGACGCTGCCAGCCGAGGATGGCTGGTGGTGCACAGCGGCAGGAGTATCAACTTCAGAGATTGCCCCTCCAACACGTCTTTCAGTGGGAAATCTATTCTGGATGATCCTCACTAGAAAGTCCAATGCAGCCGAAGACGCAAAGTGCAGGAGGTCGGTGTTTCCATTAGCTTCCCACATGGCAGTCTCTACGGCTTGAACTCGAGCAACGATTTCATGGTAGGGGTGCACGCGAAGAGCAGCACGCCACGGCTGACTCAGCGGAGGAATCTGACATTGGAAGCGTCGAAAGAGTGTGTGGAGTAAGGCCCAACCACAAAGACCTGGTGCAGCGCCAAAGTGCACAGCGGAGGTATTGAGCACAAGGTCATGGATGTTGAACAATTGACACACAGCTTCCACAATGTAGCGTGAATCAGTCACAGCATCAAGGGGCCCAATGGTTTGAATGGACACTTCCCATGCATGCATGTGAATCTCGCACAAAATCCAATGTTCCCTCCACAGAACGAAAAGAAACAATTGGCTGAAAGTTTCATGCAGGCATTCAAGGTCAGCCAGGAACCGCAGGTTCCAACGATCAGAATCCCACACAGCCGGTGGGCAAAAGCACACATGAGAGTACTGCCAGCGGAGGACATCCAGCGTGTGGTCAAGAAGGTCAGATGAAAGCCAGCCAGGCTGAACAAGGCATTCAAGTAAGCGGCTCTGGATACGGTGGAGCGGGTGGTGCTGCTGCACAGGTGGAGATGCCACGCCCGCAACTTGGATGGGTGCTGACGGCTGCAGCTGCTGGGTGTCAGCTGTCGTGTTTGTGTCTTCAGGTGGTGAGGGCTCAGCAGGTGTCGTGCTAACGGCAGTGACTGTTTGTGGTGCGAACTCGGCGACCAGCGGTATGTTAACAGCGGAGGATGTGTCAGTGGCTGTCGCCGCCAGGTTGACAAGGAAGTTGGTACGAAGAGTGGTGGCAAAAATGACCAGGTCTTCATTGGCTCCAGCACGACGCCAGTCTTCCTGTCCTGATTCCCACGCTTCACGGATTTCCGCTCGGCGGAACGCAGGCAGTGCATTGAAGAGATCAAAGTAGTCTGGAAGCTGACGCAGAGCACCACACAAAACATAGTAGCGCTGAAGTAGGAACCAACCACAAAGATGCACAGGAGCTTGAGCAGGGTGGATGTGCTGTTGCACCCTGTGAGGAGCAAGATCAATGCATCGGCGCATCATGAGGAGAGCACGCTGAGCAAATTGGGCACCAAGGCCAAAGACATGAACCTGTGTGCGCCGACCAATCCGGTTGACTTCAACAGCAGCCCAGTGGTTGTCCACGAGTACAGCAATGACAGTTCGCCCGCTCTCTGCAAACCGTGGTTCTCCATAGAGCTCATCGTTGAACTCTTGCTCATTGGTTCGCCAGCACAAAAGGTTGAACTCTGCAATCGTTTCCGGGAAGCGAGTATGTAACCACATCATGGCAGCATGAATTTCATCGGACGCTGCCCAGCCGTGGGTGTTGATGCTGAAGAAGACACGAGCAGTGAAGTTGGCTCCTCGTGGAAGAGTCTCGGGGCTGCGAGTCCATCTGTGGTGTCCACCTGCCACAACAGTCATTGGCACTGGTTCAATCAACAGCCAATCTCCATTCGCAAGATGAAGTTGTTCAGTCGAGCAAGCTTGATTGTTGTGGTAAGCAATGCGGAATGCTCCCTGGGTTGTGGTGACCAGGGTGGTCTTGTGAAGTGTTTTGGGCACAATGTGGGCTCGCACCCAGACTTCAGTCTGCAACTTCTGGAATACGACAAGAGCATCATTGCTGTGATTGCGTGGCCTCACTGTGAAGAGAGGTCCTGGGGCAATCCTGGGTACGGCAAATGGGCTCTGGTAGATGGCAAACTGGTTGCTGCCAAAGTGTGTGGCTAGCTGCTCTTGAAGGTCAGCTGCTGGTACTGTGGCATCAAGTTTGAGCGTGAGAACTCCAAGAGTATTCTCCCAGAGAAGGGAGACCAATTGCTTGTTGGAACTTTCATTGTCTTTCCACGTGGCATTGAAGTCCAAGAAATGAAGCATCTCCTGGAAGAGTTCCTGTGAAGGAACTTGCGGTGGTACAGTCTCCAAGACAAGAGTCAATGGCTCCTCGGCACAAGGAGAAAAGGGCACAGTGGGAGAAATGTCAGCAGGAAGGTCAGCACGCTCCAGATTTGCTTCCGCTGGACCAATAGGTCGAATCCAGAGAAGCGGGAAGGTCCACAAGAGGCATTCAACCTGCGACGTCAGAGCAAGTGCGTCCAGGACCGGGATATCCTGAAGGGTCTGGCCTTCCAAGGTGCGAAACTGCAATGCATCAGGGCATATCCCTTTGGTGAACATGGCAAGAATGAACACCGTGACGAGAGTAGCTGCTTTCGGCACTCGAATGCTCCACACATGGTGGGTGGGTACGTGCACAAGAACAATCTGTACCCCATGTCCCTCACAAGGCACCAAATTGGAGCGACAAGGCATAGATACAGCAATGTCCTGAACTCGTGTGATCGTTAGCCAGTCTTCAAAGACCTGAACCAATGCATTCTTACTGGTGAGTCTGTCATTCCACGCTTGTCTGACGAGCATGGTCGGGGAGACATCGAGGCCGAACAGGGCAGCAAATCCAACCGCCAAGCAAAGAGTTGCCTGAGATTGCGAAATAGCATTACCTAGTATATGGAAGGCAAACGAAGCGTCACTCGGCAGAGTGATTGTCCCTGTAGTACCGAAAAGAGGCACAAACCGAGTGGGGCACATGAAGGTGTAAACACCCTCCTTTAGCTCCAGTGCAGCAAAGATGCCTTTGCTCATGACATGGTCGACCTGAAGCCGGTGCTGACGAGTGTACGAGGAGCAGAGGGTCGGCAGTGGTTGGCTGACATCGGCAACCCTCGAATGCAGTACCTCAGTGGTGGAAGCCGTGGTTTTCACTCTCTTTGCTGGTGGTAGCAACCCAGGGTTACCATACATCCCCAAAGCTTCGGAGTCCAACCTGAGCTGGTCACTGAAGGATCCTGGCACCCAAAAGGTGTTGAGGGCGTCATTCCATGGAACCAAGGGCGGTGCACGAAGCTCAAAAACCATCTCGTGAGGTTTGAGGCCCAAATCAATACGAGCCCAGACTGCGAGCCACCTAGACCTATGGTTATGCGAGAGCTGATGCTGGTGCACAACCTGCTGCCAAACTTTATGGTAGCCTATAAGATTCAACAAAGCTTCCAAAATGGGGAAGTGCTCATGATAAACAGTTGAATCCGCTCCTTCCAAGAAAAGAAGAAGCGGTTGCTGAATCTCGGCCAGCGTGATCATTTCGATCATTGCATAGCCACTGCTACAATTGAGTCCTTGCTGGCGTCCTCCTTGCGACCAGGAGATACAAGGAGGAGAGGCACTTGTAACACTATTGTATCGATGTGGCCATGCATTGAGCAAGGAGGTATCATCAACTCCCGTGCAAATACCAGTCTGCAGGTTCGTGTTGGCAAGCGTGGAAGGTGTCCTCCCGGTGCTGTGTGGCACACCATGTTGTCGGCTCCAGACCTGCATGATGCGGTCATCATGATCAACATGCAGCTCATGGGCAATTGGGAGGGCAGGTACAGCAGCAGCCAACCAATGAGCAGCACGAGTCCAACCACCATAAGCACCAGCAAAAAGATGCAAAACATTCAGCGGTTCCGTAGGCTTGAATTGAGGTCGGAACACGATGACCGTGTCAGCCCCCAAGGAGATAGTCTCCCACTGATTGTCAACAATCTGGCTTCCAACGCAGGTAATGTGGTCGCCCACAGAAGGAAAAACAGCTCTTCGTCCCAGCTCCGGTACAGCCACCCTGATCTTCGAACCCTTCGGCGAAGGCACAACGAACCCTCGGCCTGGGTTGAATTCAAATGGTTCGACTTCGAGAACAGCTTCGGTCGCAAGGGCCACCATTCCAGAGATGACCACCTTCCCACCAGGCCTAAGCAGGTGAGCCGTTGCACGGCGGTCCTGGAAGAAGCTCTTGATTCTCCCTCTCCATGGCTCGTCGATCATCCGCTCGACGGCCACATGCCAGCGCTCCAATCCCACAACCATGGCGCGCCAAGGCACAAGTTGCCACCGAGGTCTCAGGCGGGTCGGTCCTGAGACCTCTGTGGACGCTGGACCCTCCCTGCGAAGGGAGCAGCCCAGCCGCGGGAACCCGGTGTGCCCAAAGGCGAAAGGCTTTGGGCCTAGACGCCTGAATCGAAAATCCTCTTCATATGGGGGGTGTACTAATCAAGAGTCTACATGAACATGCAAGTCAAAAATGCTCCCGAAAGGGAGACGACTTTCCTTTGTGTTCTTTTCGGGTGCCCACTTCCATCTTCCCAGTGTGCACCCCAGTTCGATCCCACGTAATCTACCACCAAGTCGCTGTCCACTCGTGTGCACCATAGGCATTCGCGCTCCGTTGAGGGCACGAGCTGAATCGAAGGTCCTCCGAGCCGAGACGTCTCGCTTCACAGGAGGACCGATTCAGTGCCCGATCAGTCATGCCTGACACCGATGACCTGTCGACGCCGGATCTGTCATGCCAGTCCTTTGTGCATGTAGAGCGGCTGGTGCAGACTGTGGTGCTGGTTGAGGCACCAACTGCGGCGCTGGGTGCTGCGAATGCTGCGCCTGACGCGGCGGATGTGCTGCAGGCTGCTGCGCAGGTGGCGGAAAGGGTCGCGATGGCCAGCCGTTCCCAGCGGCCACAGGCGGCACAGGCGGTCGTCCGGCATTCAAGCCATGCGCCTGAGGAGATGAGAGGTGGCTTTCATCGGACTGCAGAGTGTCCAAGGACTTTTTTAGGTTGGAGGCCATTGTTCTTACATTTGTCTTGCTATTAGGGACCTAATGGATTTTAGCAACGTTTCTGTCCGGACCTCCCTTCCTGCTTTCGAGTCTTGCTTTCTGACCCTCCAATGTTTACTGTACGAAACGAAAAGCAATCAAGCGGTTTCAGAGATTGAGGCTCCATGGTCCCTTTAAAAGATTTGGAGTTGAAGCAATTTTCTACTTGAGCACCACTTGTCATGTGTCAGAATCCTTAATTCTCCCGTTCTCCTGGATGCCAACAGCACATACAGCACCCCATGTCTACAATACAATGGCTCTCCATGTGAAAACCTGTGATGAAAACCTGCGTCCTTTTGGCGTCCGCCATTGGGCTCCTGCGGTGCACCCGGCGCGCCATGCAGCGCATGGGATGCATGCGGCACATGCGGCGTGATGGGCGGCGAGTGTGGCGAGTGCTGCGGCCGCCAGGGCATTGGATATGCCATGGTGTCAGAGATCCAGGCAAGAAATTCAACGTCCTTGAATATGCTTGAATCTCTACCGCGTCAGCTGTGTCTACCAAGTTGGTTGGCCGTTGGCCGCCGTTTCACTAGACCGGTCCTTGGGATCGCCTTGAAGTCTCTTTGGAAGTTCCCAGCATCTACTGAACGCTGTTCCAGTCCCGCTCGAAGAAAGTGTCCACCAAGTGTGGGATGTCCAAGGTGGTGTCCAGCATGGGTCTCGCATTTTCGCTCGTAGTCTTTGCTTCTTAACCAGGCAGCTGAAAGCTGCGGATCGTCAAGTCCGGAATTAGGACGAGCAAAGAAAACTCTCAGCCTCTACGATTCACGCAAGAAGAAAGAAAGGCAGTGGGAAGAGGAAATGGTTGGACCTCGCATCCACCAACTCTTGAGATCTTCACAAGCACATGAGGAAACACGCGATGTCCAAATATGTAGGCTCCTTGACCCCTCCTTCCACCTCCACCCTCCGTCTTCTCCAAGCCGGACGTCTCGTCTCGTCCCGTCCGGCACCCAGCCATCAGGGAATTGTCCAACTCCTGCGGCACGCGGTGCTCGACACGAGATGAGGCATTGAATACTCAAGCACCGGAATACTCAAGCCATAGGCAGACTCCCCAGGAAAAGTCTATCTGTCCATTCTTCTAAATGCGCATGCCCACGGTGCGATCTGGATAGATCTTGTTGCCAACCCTTCAGAAGAATGTGTCACCCACACTCCCACCTTGCCACGCGTGCCTGTTTTCAGCCGTTTCCCTCCCCCAAAACTTGACCCCGACCCGGTGCGGAGATCCGAACTAGACTCGCGTGCCTCCCGAAACTTCGGTGCCACCTGGGGTGGTGTTCGAACACCCCTCGCCTCGTCGGAACCGAACCCGGCTGGTCCTCCCCGAAGGACACAAAGGCAGACATGGCCATCGCAGCCACGCGGTCCATCTGCGCGATCCGCGATCCGCAGCGCGCGCACCGTCGGTGGGTGCGGTCCGTCGGAGAGGTGTCTACCAGCGACCCCAAAGAGATGAAGGCATGTTTCTTGGGTCAACTCCAATTCCGATGTTGGTCGTCCAGCGCAGAGCCAGCGCGGCCAGACCAAAGAAGAGCAACGGGTTCGCACAGGACACCAAGAGGACAAGAGGAGGACGCAGGGTTTGCGAGCACGGGCAGAGGAAGGAGCAGGAGGACAACGGCAGGACAACTGGAGGACAAGAAGAGGACAGCAGGAGGACAACACCCGGACACAGGGTTCAGGGGTGCGGCCAAACTGTGGAGAACCCCAACAGGACTGTTTGGAGGAAAAAGGAAATGCATCCAGAGATCTCCACTCAGATCTCAAAATCAGTCAAGGTGTCAAGAAAAAGGTTTTCTCACCCCCCTTTTCTCCAATAAAAGGACAAAAGTCGTCAAATGTCCATTTCTGCACCTGGTCGTCCATCTTGCGTGTGAGCACGGGCATGACTTGCTGGTGGGAGGTCTCCTGACACATCCTATGAAGATCAATCAGTGGCAGGAAATGTATTGAAAAGCTCAAAGTCTGCTGCAAAGGCGACAAGCGTCAACACATCGAAGGCCACACCCCTCCTGAAAATGGGGAGACTGGTCATTGGCCAACTGTCCTGCAGCGCTGGCCGCATGTGGGGTATGGGGAATGCTGCGAATCGCCAATCTGCGCAGCCAATCGCTGCGAATGGAGAACACCAAACGCTGGGACACGAGCCAAGGCCATGCAGCGCAGTGAATCTCACCCTGGCGGTTTCGCCATCAAAACACCAACCAGGCAAGAGGTGGTCAAGAAGCCAGTGGCTTCGCAAAAATCTGCTTTCAAAAGGTGACCAACGACTCTTTCAATCTCTTTCACCCGAAACCCGCGAAATGCACCTGGGATGGGGATGGTCGACATGATTGAGCAGCAGCCTGGCCATCTCATCCACGTGAGCTTGCTCCTGACATGCAACATGTGCACTGAAGGAGAGCTGCAACGACCTGAACAAGGTGTTTTATGGGAGGGAGGGATGTTGAAGGATTCAATCATGATTCAAACACTCACGAAATCGAATCTGCCCTTCAAAATGTCCCTACCCACCCAGGGAGCTGCGAAAATGACATGTCCCGTGACACGTGTTTCTTTTCGCTGCTCCTCCACGTATTCGACGGTCTGCTTCACCGCCGCGAGCGCGGCATGCTTGGCTTGCCACGACTCCTGCCGTAGGAGCTCAACGCACAGAACGGCGCTCAGCGCCATAGACGGAATGGGACGTTTTTTTCATCTGCGGATGTTTCTCTTTGGTGTGAAAAAATACTGCCGCGGTTGTTTTGCGGTTCATTAAGACCGTGCACTCAAGACGAGTCAGCGAGAGCTTTCCGGAAGAGTGTCCAATGGTTTTAAAAGTATGGGCCAGGATGTTTTACCCTTCCTATCAGGGTATTCACTTGCTTGCAATTGTGTGCTGCCTTCAATTGGTTTCTGCGGTGGTGTTTCTGCGGAAGTGACTCAAGCCAGGATGAATTCAGATCTTCGAAGACCCAAAGGCATCGCGACTCGAACGGAGCAAAGGACGCTACGAACGGGGCGCTCCTAGCCATACTACTAGTGGCAAGAAGCTACTAGGAAGAAAGGGCATCGCTACTAGTAACAAGAGCCCCCAGTCTTCCTTTCTACGTCCAACCCCCCGGGTCCTGGGAAGAGAAGTGACCAATCAGACGGAACAGGCCCTGCCCAATCACATCCATGCCAGCGGCCTGGATCGGCTGCGGCGCGGGAAAGGAGCTGAACAGAACGCGCGCTGAACGAAGAACGCGCCAATCACCTTCTGAACATCCCAGACCTCTACGCGCCAAACAGAATGGAACAGCTCGCGGATCGGCATCACAACCATATCAAGCCCTAATTGGTCATTCAACATCCACCCAGCAACCCACAGATGTCGACGATTTTCGAAGAAGTACCATTCGGCCTCGGCCACACGGTCAATGCACTCTTCACCAGTGTGGAAGAGCTCATCCTGTGCGGTAAGTTGTGCCATTGACCTCCGAATCGAAACTTCTTTTTGTGCTTTTGCTGGCAAGGGGAGCTCTTCCTCATCCTCTTCACCCTCTTCGTCATCCATGCGCTCAATCCATTCCTGTCAAGCAAGTTGCAGGTTGTGACACACCACCACAAGAAAAGAGAGGGTCAACCTACTACCAAAGGTACATGATTCCGTGAAGATCATCAACGCAAGTAAAACAGCAAACTAGATGCAATTCTCACCCAACGCTCTCGAGCAGCCAGTCTATGTTGCTACTCCGTGTTGCGGCCAATGGCGTGCAACCAATATGCAGACTAGAGCAAAGATATGAAAAGTTACCAAGAAACTTGGGAAACCTCAACCAAAAAAAAGAACAGAATCCTTCCGCCCCCTTCCGGGCGCACGCCGACGACGGAACGGCTTGGCTCGCAACCCGTGCGGTGAAACGACGGAACGGCGCGGCGCTCAGGCCAGGAGGTCCACCTTCGCCTCCGAAGGACCGATCGACGGTGGGCGGGGCGCAACGACTCGACTGCTCTTTCGCCCAACGCAGCGAAATGGACGAAAGCTGGGCATTGGTTCTGAAGTGTGGGCACACTTGGGGTTCTTGTGGAGACTTGGTGAGCCTCTCATGTGCACATTGCGTGACAACCGCAGTACTTGGTGCAGGTTTTGTAATACGGACTCGTGTGTGTGTGGCGTGGCTCTCATAATATTTGTGTGCGTGTGCTCTCATATGTGTGCTCTCAGATGTGTGCTCTCGGTTTTCTCTCATTAATCTGTGTGCTGTCGTGTGCTTGCTCTCATACGCGTGCTCTAACATGTGTGCTCTCATGTGTGTCCTCTCATATCTGTGCCCTCAAGTGTGCTCACATGAACCGCAAAGCAAAAACACATCTGCAGCCCAAACGCGCCGGCCTTTCCGTGCGCGGAAAAGGATCGTTGTTTTTGAACGCCGAAATCGATTCAAAATGAGGGGGGGTCGATGGTCTGCGAAAACGCGAAAACGGCAAAAACGACAAAAGTGGCGAAAACGGCGAAAACGCCGAAAACGGGAAAACCGCGAAAACGACGAAAACGGCGAAAACGACGAAAACGACGAAAGCGGCGAAAACGGCGAAAACGGGAAAACGGCGAAAACGGGAAAACGGCGAAACCTGTTTTCTTGCTTTTCTCGTGTTCACGCTCAAAGACAAGACAAGCAAGAAGACCTAAGAAAACTGGAAAAAACTTCCACACGGCAAAACGCGAGAACGGTTTTCTCGGTTTTCTGGTTTTCTCGGTTTTCTCGGTTTTGCCGTCGCATCGCGCGGGCCACGACGCAGGTTTTGTGTTCTTAGATGGTCTGCACCTCGGGTGGACTGGATTTCGCCGCAGGTGCCTGGCCAGGAGAAGCTTCCGCAAGCGACGGAACCGACAAGCCAACATGAGCTCCGGAATGCACTTTGTGTGGGTTTGTCTCGAAAAAAAGCGAAGGAAAGAAGAGTCGTCTGAGGGTCAGATTGAAGCTCAGACCGCATCCATCTTCAGACCGCGGATTGAAGCCCGGCCGCGTCCCAGTCATCTAGAAGGTCACGCCTCAAAACCCCAAAACCGAGACATGGAAGGACTACTGCTACCGGATGGATCCTCTTGCACCGGATACTGTGGCCACAAGCAGAGCTGCTTGTAAAAGAGGAAAGGTAAAAAGAACTCTGAACGAAACCGGTGAGACCGAGACCTGCAGCTCTTTCGAGTGAACCTACGGCCAATCTGAGACTTTGCACTGCTGAGCACCCGTAGGAAAAGATGTCGGCGCCTGCACACAGGATGAAAGCATCCAATAGAGGCAAAGCAACGAACACTAGCACAAGCTATCACCAGCCCCTCCTGCATGGTCGGATGCAAAGGTCTGCTGCTTCGAATCACCAACGGTTCCAAAAACATGTCGTGAACCAAGAAACAAGCGGGCTCTCCTGGTGCTCCGAGTCCCCCTCGTCCTCATCCTGCAGAATGAACAGCTGATCCCAGCTCTACCATGAAGACAGAAGGGTTCAAAATGAACGACACCTATCAGTGAATAGAACTGAACAAATGAACAACGGCAAATTATGAATATCCATCCAGGAGAAAAAACAAGAACCTTTGAAAAGAGGCTCTACTCTCTTGGGCTATCTCTTGGGCTCTCTTTCGCCCTTCAGTCCTCCAGAAGGCCCTGCTTCAGCAAGCTGGCCTCCTGTGCCTCCAAGAAACACCCTCCACTTCTGCACTCCAAGCTCTACCGCTACCGTCCCCCTACCGCATCCCCCGCAGCGCGTCCCCCGCCTTGATGAGCCCAGCAGTCCCACGCTCATCTCCTCAGTCCAAACCGCAGCGTCTTCGGACCGGGCAGTCTCCGCACCGAGGCCACAGCGGTCCGTCTCCGTCCGGTAGCCCTTGGCACCGTGAACGGTGAGACGTGGCCCAGCGCCGCGGCACAAAGGGCGTCTCAGTGCCACACACCGGCACCGGCACCCGCCTTTCCGGGCTTCGACCTCGGACACACCCTGCTGCTCCCTCACACCCAATGTGATGCTCTGCAATGTGATTCCCAACATGAAGCAGCTTTGGTCTATGTGTGTGTGTGTGTCAAGCTGTTTACCTTAAGAATTGGGCCCTTCCAGCGTCTGCTTGAGGTCCTTGGTGACGTTCTCACCCCAACTGCGGAGGCTGTCAGAGAAGGACTGCCAATTATCCTGGCGGACGAAGAACACGGAGTCGGAGCAAACGTTTACCACACCAAACGCGACATGTTCATGAAACAAACCAGGGGTTAAATAGGGGGTGATGATGCCCACAGATAACTCGAGCGTAAGTAAAACCAAACTGATCATCGCACCTCAGCCTTCTTGCCAATGTCGGACAGGTTTGGCACCGCTGCCTGAAATTCGGACGACTGGAAGAATGTCCAGCCAACCAGGCATCCATTCACATATGGTGTGTGTATGAAAATAGGGAGACCTTCCAGTTCGACCCTGCAAAAAAGAAAGGAAGTAGATCAGTCAAGTCTACCCAGCCAGCCAGGGTGTCTCCCTATTAAAATACACGTCTCCCTGCGCTCCGTGACGTCCACCGGAATGGCTCAGTGCAGCGAAGGTGTGTGCGTGCGCCCGCCTCGGACATGCCGACAGACTCCTGGAAGCTCTGGCCCCACCTCAGAAGCTCCTTCGGAATTCTGCGCAACTAAACCACAGCAAGACAGACAGAATCCTGAAAAAAAAAAAAGGCCAAACATGTTGGTGAATGGGGAGAAGGACCTGAAGAAGTTGACTTTGGTTGCACATCTTTTGCTCCCTGAGAAGTACCTGTTTCTTTGGCCATCTGCCGCCCCCCACAAGCAGTGGACTGTTGCGGAGCGATGACAAAAAAAACGATCCTTTCTTTTAAATAAATAAAGCACTTGGGGTACAGCCAAGACCCGGTTGAGAATTCTTATCTGGGTAGGTTAGAATTCTTGAACCATCTATCAACTGAGCAGGGTGGTTGGACCTGATCGTGGCACTGAACAGCAACAATAAGGCTGGCACTGCCAAATGCTAGCACCCACTGATTGCAGTTGTTCCTGTGCCTCAGGACTGCGACGCGATACATTCAAGAGAAGCCACATACATTCTGATACGAACTTCTACATACCTCCATACTTCTACCCTATCTAGATCCATGTCACCACCCCTTTTTCTCTGCTTGCCCGGTGACCCTTCTGGCCGCCCTGGCCCGGGCCCCGGCCAGGCCAGCGTGGCGAGCTCGGGCCCCCGGGCGCGACCGGCCAGCTCGGAAGCCTCGGACAAAGGCTGCTGCGCTTGCTCCTGCGCAGGATCTGTTTCCAGTATCAAAAGGCTTACAGTAGCTGGTGTGCTATATAGTGATCTAAATAATTATCTATATATATATATATATTGTCTACATATATATATATATATATATGTGTGTGTGTGTGTGAATGTGCGTGAAACTTCCCATACTGCCTCAAAACGACCATTCTACTCAATGTGACTAAAGCATGAAACAAACATGCCGGCTGAAAGAACTTCTCTTCGGACCCCGAACTCTCTGTCCAAAGCTTCTCTCCTGCACGCGCTCCAGGAACTTCTGCGTCCCACCTTTGGCCGCCTCAAGGGCGGCAAGGGAATCGCGCCTCGGCGGAACCGCGGCGGAACGCGGCGGCGCGACGCGGCACCGGCGCGGTGGCGCCACATCGGCAGGTTTCGCTGCTGATGTTCGCTCACGCTTTGGGAGGCTCAGTCAGTGAGCTGGTCCAATGTGTCATGTATAATCTGTGCACATATTCTCCAGCAAATAGAACGGAAAACGGTGATCCAAAGCTTACCCTGTGGGTTGTTGTTTTGTCCTTGGGCAGAGAACCGACCTGTATGTTGTGATGCCGACATGCCAGGCCTCAGCGTTTGCAAGGTTTCTTCTGCCTGCAATTGCACCTGCACCATCGGGGAACGCATTGGGAAACAGCCGCACGCGGTGGGATGTGATAGGATGTGAAGACGGTCTCTCAGAATGCTCGACGAAAACCCAAAGCTTTGGCTGTGGGTCTCACTGTGGGTCACCTAGCGGTTGACCGGTTCTCAGTCAACCTACCAGGGTACCGACCGGATGTCTGAAAAGTGGCTGTGGCGCTATGTATCGGGCTTAATTGACCAGCGGTACCGACCGGTGGTCCGCGGGTTGACCCCATCCGCAATTGTGACCACATCCGTGTGGGGCGTTGCTGGCGACCGCGCGCCTCATCAGCACTAATGCTCCTGAAGGACGGGTGTGCTGCACTCGGAGTCATAAATTCCCATATCCTTCAAGACCAAAGGGGTGTTGAAAGTGAAACTTTCACTGGTACCAAAATCCTTTTTGTGGCTGAGACGGTCAAGCGATTTCAGAGCGAAGCAACCAGCAACCAAAGTTACAAAACAGCTGGGCACCCGTCCTCACTGCTTTGACCGCTTTATCCACTTGGCTGGCTGCTCGTGCAGCTCGATCTACCTGGCTGCACCAGACACTTGAACGGTCTCGAATTGGTTGTACCTCATTCCAAGGGCCCCACCCACCCTGGAATGCGGCGCAAGCCTAACTCGCCCAGAAGAACCTCAGCCGGTTTGAACCAACAAGCCTGTTGAGGGTTCCTCTCAAACATCTGTGGCCGGAACAGCAGTGACTGACGAATGACTGATGTTATTGACTAGCGACTAGTGACTGAATCAAAAATGGACACTGTTTGGAAATGACCGGTGACTGGATTTCGTGACCAAAGGTATTTCATGGCCCTCAAACGCCCGCAAAACACCTCTGTCAAAACCTCAGTTCCGCACGTTGCAAAACGTGAGGCAGTTGTGATGGATGAGATCATAAGCGCTTCCAGGCCTCAGGGGGCCGAACACCGGGTCACCCGTCTGGGCTCCGTCTATGCTCATGTGGTTTGAGAGGCTCCAGGCCATTCAGACGCCATGCCTCGGGTGAAAGCAGTGGAGAACATGGACTGTAGAACCTCTGTGATTCACCGATTTACCGGTCAAAAAAAACCGAACTTTGAGGCTTCTCCGCCTGCGCATTGTCTTTTCTTTCCTTTCATAGAATCACGTGAACCAACTGTTCAGTCCACAGATCAGCAAAGCGACATACCAAGATTCGGCTGATTTCGTCCGGTGACTTCTCAGTATTTCCTGGCAAGGAGATATCCTCACACAGAAGTCAGGTTCTCCAGTCGCTTAAGATTGCACAGGGGCCACGGCACAGTCTGGCCACATGTCTTAAACATCTCGCCAGGTGCACCCATATGCACAGTAGCACGATACCTGCATCCACTTTGCATGTTTTCTGATTCAAGTTGATCAACCGATTTCATATGCTTCTAGAAAGGCTGCCCGGCCGGTGCTGTGGATGTAAGCGTGGCTTTACCTTGACACCATCTTCAAATCCGCTCCTTCCCACCTTTTTCCGTTCTTCATGTCCATCTAAGCCTCTGGCAGCGCCCACTCCACTGCGACCCGGCCTCAGCCAAAACGGACGGTGGCTTCGACCCGATGCTGGACTTTGAGGCCTCCCTGAGGCCTCCCTGAGGCACCTGGCACGGTGGCTCCATAGCACCATTCCTTCCCATAGACCTGCGAGCTGCGCACCGCACCGCGAACGCGCAATGCGCGATCACGCGCGAGCTCTTGCGATGTGACGAGGAGGTGACACGAAGCATTCTCACCTCAACGCCTGCATGGAAGACTCCTCGGTGCGAAGAGCAGCACCCATCCGTCGATCAATCAGATCAATCATCCGATCACGGCTGATGCGTTCTTCATCACAGCTTTTCTGAAAAAGAAATTAAAACGAACAACACCAATCCGTCCTCCAGCCAGGACGGTGTCATCAGCTGTGAAGATACGATTCACCCTCTGGATGACATCACCTCAGCCCCAATTTTATCACCTTTGATTCATCCGTGTCTGCGCTGACCGGGCGCGCCAGGTCTGCTGAATGGCTTGAAAGTCCAAGCATTGCTTTATAGGTCTTTGCCGGGAGTTGCTGGCCTTTTTGGAGCTTGGGGGTGTCGGTGCTGGTCTGCCCATTGTATAGCCTTGTTTGTTGCACGCCTTCTTGGGCTTTTTTCAACTGCGGCAGCCTTGTTTGCTTGGTTCAAATACAAGATCCAAACAAAATTAGAGTCTCGTTTGATTGCCTGGAATCTTTGAGCAATGTGCTCCAAGTTCTCCAAACAGCTCTAAGCTTTCTACTATCGCTGACATCGTACCTAACGGATCAGTACAAAAAAGAAAATCTGTCTAATGCAAACTTCCCAACCCATTGTCCATCATCACTTGTCATGAGTAATTAGTATCTCAGCATCCCATCACACATATCACACTCTATGTTTACAGCAACCGAAGTCGTCCGTCGTCCGTCCGAGATCGACCCCCCAAAAGAGCCGAACATTCCGCGCACACGTTCAGCAAGACGCTGTTCTCCAGGACCTCCTCTTCCACTCGACGTCCCCCTGGACCGACCGACCGACGGACGACTTCTCCAGGCAGCGCAGGACGACGTCTCCGGCGACCGCCGAGCGCCGCACGATGCGCACGAGCGGGCTCGCGCCTACGGTCTCCAGGAGACCCGTGATGCCTTTGGATGCCCACACGCGTGCTGGAGCTTCGCCTCAGAATCGGCCAAGAAGGCTGGATCTTGAATCTTGACAAGATAAGAACTACCCGGGTGCTTCTTAGCACCAGTGGTGTTCAAAAGAACCACTTACAAACCTTTTGTCCCCAGGAATGTCTTGTGCAGGTCAGCACCGCTTGCCCAACACACACAAATTCAAACACACACACACACAATTGGCACATCTGCATGTGGAAACGATGCATTTTTGAAATTAAAGACCTGCAACTAGGGCATCGGCTCTCTTCTGGGGACTGCATTGGGTCTCCCCTGCATGGGGGCGAGTTGCCTGGCAAAAGCAGCTCAGCAAACGGTTCGCCTTCCTCTCGTTGAATACATTGCTTTACCATGCAGGAGCCTCCCTCGCTGGTGCTATCATCATCCAAAGGCACGTCTTCCACCTGCCGGTCCGTCGCTGGTGCGCAAAAGCCACGTCGGGTTGGCAGCTACCTGGTCTCCTGCAAACCCTCTGAAGAAGCAGGAGCTAAGGGGGCTGAGACCGACACGGCTACTACTTGAGCGACCCTGAAAGTGACCGACACAGGGGGCTTGACCTAGAAAAGGGATGGGGCTCAAAAGATAAGGCTGGGGACCTGCAGGTCTGCAGGTCATATGTTTTCTACTTGAGGCTACCCGATCTTGAGCTATACCCACCTTGCCTCTGCATCAGGTTGCCGCACAGCGGCCCTAAGCAGGAAAAACAGGAAAACGCACGGGCCGACCAAAGGTTCGCCCGCGTGAACGCGCGTGAACGTCGGGGCGTGCGTTCGATTCTGAGGGACCGGGCGCAAACATGGCTGCACAGAGAACTGCGGTCACCACATGTCTTCCAAATCTAAGGACTGATGGGAAGGGTGAGAAGGGCTAAACTGAGAACCTCTGACTAGTGAAAAGAAAAACAGGCTAATCCCAAGGAAAAAGGCGGAATTTTGACTTGAAGTCTGTTTGCTTGTTTGTCTGTGTCTGCATGTGCTCAAGGCATTCGTTTGCAGGTTGTCTTACAAAAACATACTCAAGTCACATCAAGCAACCTCAGTTCATGGGCTGCTGCCTAGCAAAATTCAAAAGTCCGATTCGCCTCTGTCATAATGTGCCGCGCCCATCGCGTTGAGCCCAAAAGACACGGCTTTTGATGACTTTGCAGTTGAGCAGCTGTGCATTTCTCCGATTTGGAGTAGAACCACAGCCATGGGGCTCCATCATAACCATCTGCTTATTGGATTCCCTGCTTTCCCGAGCCTTGAGCTTCTCTTCTGAATCGTCCACTTCGAGCATCAGGCTCATGCCTCCGTGTAAAACGGGCGCTCCGGCCACCAGGTCAGGTTGGCTCGGCTCCGAAGCTGGCGCTCTCGCTCTCCACGCAGACACACTCAGCCCAAGGCAGCACTCCAAGGTGAGATTGATGAAATCCGGGGCCGATTTGCTGAGAAACTTGTGCCTCGCCGATGCGGATGGAGCGATGGTGTGCGAGGCGGAGTGTATGAGAAGGGGGTGTTTCTGGAAATTTCCGCCACACGTCTGAGACATCGCCAGACAGGAGTGGTGGAGAGTTGCCCCCCTTTTGATGTGTGGCTTTGGGGAAATCAACATTGGAGTGAAATTGCTGTCGAAATTGGGAAATCCACATCGCCCATGTATATATATATATACACTGGCCAAACGAAAGTTGCGCTTCTTGACGTTGAAACTCATGACAACCCTATCCCCCTAGAATCCCACACCATGAGACAAGGGAAGGTGTGGGCGGTCACTTGTCACCCCGGAAAGCCTTTTATTATTGTAAATTTAAAACGGTGTGATAATTGACCGTCCCACACCTGCCACGAAAA
>CAXAMN010027428.1:235065-255777 GCA_963970005.1 Durusdinium trenchii | reverse complement strand
TTCACTTGAAACACAACCAATCAGTTTCCTGTCAATGCAACACCCCGCTTTATACGCAGGGCAGCGAAGAGCAAAAATGTAAAAAAAAAAAAACGTGCATCCGTTCCACCTACGAAGATTATCTATATATTTATACATACATAGACATGGTATGGTAAATATATATATATATATGTGAAGAGGACAGAGTACTTTGTAGATTGACATTTCACTTGAAACACAACCAATCAGTTTCCTGTCAATGCATAATGCAACACCCCGTTTTTAACGCACTGGCCAGATGAAAGTTGCGCTTCTTGACATTGAAACTCATGACAACCCTATCCCCCTAGAATCCTACACCATGAGACAAGGGAAGGTGTGGGCGGTCATTTGTCACCCCGGAAAGCCTTTCTTTATTATCAAATCTAAAACGGTGTGATAATTGACCGTCCCACACCTGCCACGAAAATCAGACTTGTTAATTCGATCCGCCGCTGACCTCAGAGTGTTTTGTAAGAAGACTAACAAGCGTAAACTTTTGTCTGCCCGAAGTATATACACTTCAAACTGACTCGCCACATCGCTAAAATTTGCTAAAATCTCATATCATAAGTCCCGTCCCCCCTAAAATATGGAAAGTTGCTGGCCTGAAAAACCTGAAAAGTGATTTCGTCAAGTGACTGCACCCTTTCTGGACACCTTTCGGACTGGCTTCCTTTCTGTTCAACGCTGGACTTTCCAAAAAAGCCGTGTGGACATGTGTGGACCAGGTCCGCAGAGGACTTGTGGATAACGGAAAGTTCGGGGCCTCTTCTCCACATAGCTCACCAGCCACTCAATGGCCAAACCACGCAAGCCAGACTCGCAGGCCTGGCATGGAAGCAAACCAATGTGCGAAACATGGGGTATGAGGATGTGTGAGGTGTTGCTGGTCGAATTCAGCAGCCCCGAATTATGGTTTTAGGTTGCTGGTCAAACCAAATGACACAAAATGGCTAAAACGGTGGTCCACCACCCGCACTGAGCCAAACCACTGGGAGCGTCCCCGAGTCTCGTCGTCTGCGCCCCACCACTGACGCCAAACCACCGCCTCTCGCGTCCGGGCGACGGTCGCCATGAACTTGGCGGGCTCCAAGTTCTGCGCCAGCTGTGCCTGCCACGCGCTGCCGCACTCTCTCGTTCATTCGGGGTCGGCTGAGGACGCGACGCTAAAAACCGGTCGGGTTCAGGATGTGTTCTTAAGCAAAAAGCAAGGCTCCACTTTGATCCAATAAGTTGCTTTGATCCAATAAATGGTCAAACAGTCCATGGACTCTTCGGGCCTTGAAGAAGTCCGGCTCGACAGTTGCAACATCGGTGAAGGCCTACCACAATCCCCACGGAGAGATGGTTGTGGCTCGAACCATGTTCCGCCGCCAACAATGCTGTTCATTCACTCATCTCACGAGTGAGCGAGCGAGTGGGGCTATGGTGGGGAGCATGAAGTGAAAGGAATGCAGGCCACATGAAGTGAACAGATTCAGCAATCCACAAAACACCAGCAGATTGCCTACTAGAGTTCATAAAGTCAAGAACTTCCCTTCTAGCAGAAGTTCCACCGATGGAGCCCAAGTCGCCTGAATGCATTCTTGCAGCAAATCCTCCTCTTTGGCTTGTGCCAGTGCGGTCAGGACCTCAGTCAGAGGGTCAGTGACTAGTCGAATCCATCTCGAATGACGCTCCTGGTGCCATTCAAATGAGGTTGCTGAGGGTGGGAGGGGTCAGACTCGCCGATGGCTGGGGACTCGGGAATCCTTTCGAAAAAACGGCAGGTGTTGGTTTCGTGTGTGTGTCTTCTTGGTGGCCCAAAAAACAAAAACTGGAGCCAAAAAGACCTGCTCTCCCCCCCACGAACGCCTGTGGTAGACATGTCCCGCCCATGTGGTGGTCGACTAACCTGCAGAATCTCTTCATGTCGCGGCGTCGAAATCTGGTAGCGACCGTTCTGCGACAAACCTGGCACCGTTCTGAACAAAAGGAAAGTCAGTCAGAAGGACCGGAGGATGACCTAAGAATTGTCCAACCAGCTGAACTGTCCAACAATTTCACCAATCTCTCACAACCACGATCACACCAATGAGCAAGAGCATCTCAGCAAGTCTGGGAAGCATGAAGTCTCACAACGAGAAAATATTGTTTTCCTCTTTAGTCTTCCGACAATCGTGCTTCTTTCGCGGGGCCATATGTCATATGGAAAGTCATCATGTCATGTCATCTCACAATCATGTCCTTTTTGTATAGAGGGGTCCATTTCAAACCGCATATCTATTTGTTCACTTGGGGAGATCCCCTCTAATTATTAATCAACCAACCAATAGTATAAGGCCATCAACTCACCAACCGGGTTCGTTGATTGAAATGCAAACGATTTAGTGTGACACTCCGAGTCACCAATAGACGAAGTGGAAAACCACCTGTTTGTAGTGGAAAACCGCGTCATCCACGGGCTATTCGACTTACTGAGCCATTCTGAGCCGCACAGTGATGCTCTTTCATCTGCAAGTGATGCTCTTTCTGTCCCTGGAGTTTGGAAGGATCTTAGAGGACATGATGGGTCCTGGAAAAGGTTGCTAGCACAGCAACGAAGATCGAGATTACAAAATATTTCGTGCATCTTTGCACTTGACCTGCCGCGAAATCGAGAATTCAGCAGCTTCGGCCGAAGCAGAATCTCAGTGCAACATAGTGCAACGAGGGTGTATAGCGGTATAGCGCTAAAAACAACACCCAACTGTCCAACTTGTGAGACTTTAGGCATCGCTCGTCACGGGGCATGGCTAGGCTCCTTGTAAGGTATCTCGCATCGGGTTGTTGCTGCCATGCCAAGACCTGGACAATGTCGATGCGTGGGTGGCGACCGGGGGGCCAGTGGCAAAAAAAAAACAGCATTGCCACGGTCAGCACGTGCCTCTTCTGCCCAGAGCTATAGCCCTTACCTTTCCCCTTGTCGCGTCCCCATCTCCCTGGCAGAAGGAGGAAGATAGCCGCTGCATGGCAGACACCAGAGTTGCACGTTAAAGCTTGAGAGTCCTAAGCAACGTGACAACGCAAACGCCCTGACACGCACTGCAACTGCAAAGGCACCTCTCTTACCTTCCGGCCCGTTGTTCGTGCCTTCCTGGCCACAACACAGAGCCAAATAGCATGGACATGCATGGACAATGCTTTCAACCCTTCCCTTCCATACATGCTTTGAAAAGCCTCTTTGTCCCGTCCATCCACCATCGCGGTCAACACATGCACACCACACAGGCCCACACCGTGCCTCTCGTGCCGGCTGAAAAGTCAGCACGGTCTGTGTCTGGACTTTTCGCCCATCACCCCGGAGCCAGTGATTCACATACTCCCGGTGGGGGTCCTGGAGCCCAAAAACCACGGGTCTCCCGTCGTTCCGTCGTTCCGAACAGCCGCGGGAGCACGACCATCACGTCGGGACCCATCACCAGGTCGCCTACAGCTTCCTCCGCCGCCGGCGACCCGACTCTGAGGGTGGGCGACCGATGCCAAATGTGACTGATTCAACAAGCGACCGGTGCAGTCAGGCAGCATAGTCTTGCAGCTGCTTCCTGCCAGCTGATGGGAGCTTGCAACAAAAAAATACAAAAAAGGAGACCTCCAGGGTCTTCGGAAGACCAAACGAAATCAGGGACCAGGCCCTGTTGGCCCACAAAAACACACCCCAACGCTCCACACAGAACGCCGCACCTCGTGTTGAACTTGTTGATCCGCTGTCCTGTGAGGCCCGCAGCAGCCACCTGGCGGTCTATGGCCATCGCCGAGAGAACGCCCCACCCCGGGATCGCGCTAGCCTGGTTTCCAAATCATCGAAGCGGTGCCCGGCGGTGCCCGGCGGTGCCCTGGTCTTTGCGGCCTTTTTGTTGCTGGGACTGAGGTGTTCACGCTGCGATGCTCCCTCTGTGTAGGGAGCTGTTCATGCAGCGTTCGTCCCTTCAGTGTGGTTCGGTGGTTGATGCTACACATCTCTCACTGGATCAAATCATCACGTTCAAAAACCCACGGTCTTGTGACAATAACATGCGCCGGGGACCCAATTCCCCCAGTTGGAGCAGGGATCATAGTCCAAGAGCAGCTCCTCAAAGTGGGCTGCACCATGACGCCAATCCACACCCAGGTCAAAGATCAGAAAACTAGCCTTAGAGACTGCATGTGTCTGCTGGAACAGCTGCTACTTCTAGGGTCAATTTACGACAGCCGTTACCTGCTGACGTGTATGTTTAGAATTGGTGTCCAAGTCTTCTCAATGTCCCTCAATGTCCCTCAATCGTGAAATCGTTTGCCTAGCTGCGACATTTTGTCTGCCACGATTGCTCATAAAGCCTGTGGCCTTCAGCTCACGCATGTTGGCATCCACCAGCTGGTCGCCAGTTGTTCCTTCCTTCCACCTGTGGCAGGGTCGACACTATCTAGATTCCTAGATGAGTTCAATCTTTGGTTGGCAAACAATTTGCTCATCAGCCCCACACCTTTGCAGCTTGTCCTTGGAGCCCCTCCATGCAGTCCTGTCACTGTCGCTTCCTTGCCATAGAAATGACGGGTAAAACACGCTAGACCACAGCACAATATAGACCAACCACTGGCCTGTCTTTATCCATAGTCGCAACATACTTTGCCTTCTGCTAATCGAAACTTGGCCTTCTGCTTTTTTGCTTCCCTCAAAACTTCTCCTGTCTCCTGTGATGCCGCCAGGTAGAAAGATTTTATCTCCTTGGAGGCCAGAGGTGAAATCAAACCAACCTATCAAACCAATGCAATCAACACAACTTCATCCATGTATGCAAATGTAAGATTCCCTGACTCCAGGCCATGTAGATGAAAAAGTCCCGCCAAGTGAGCTCAAATACAAGCCTGTCAGAAAGCAGCCACGTGCATTCACTCATGCCAGCTCCATAAGCAGATGCACAAATCCTTATCTGTGCCAAGTCTCCAGTAGGTGGACTTGTTCTGGATTCTCCTTTCCGTCTCATAGCGCTTCGCCTCCGCAAAAAGTGGTGCGATTCCACCAAGTGTCCTCTTGCCACAGTCGCCTTTATCAAGCTCTTTCGTACATATTCATATTCCCTTCTCCAGTTTCAATTTGGTTCTTTCATCACAGCTGTGGCAGAACCCGCCTCAGCCCAAATGCGGCGCGGGGAAATGCAGCCGAGGGCCAGCCAAGGACTGAGCTTGGACGAGAAGCCTTCACCCAGCATGCCATTCCTGAAAAAAAAAGAACGGGCAGAAAATCGCTTTCATGGATCCAATAATTCACCGGTCTTTTTGCTTGTTTTCACCAGCTGGGTGGATCTGGCACGGTGTCCAGCCGAACAGCTTGTTTGAAAGTAAAAAACCACCAGGTGAGGAGGACCCAAGTGGCCGAATGTCAAAGTAATCTTTCAGGTGGTTATCATCGAACATCCACTTTTGCAGCCTGGCCAAAGCCTCGGCGAAGGACGAGAAAGCAGACGAGGGAACCCTGTTCCGACGTAGGGACGCCGACGTAGGAATGCCCATATTCTCCAAGACAGACGCCAAAGCCAAAGCAAGAAAGCAAGAAAGCAAGCTGGCAGTTGGATCTTTGGGGGAGTTGATCCAAAAGCTGGAAGGAACATCATGATTTCAATGACCGCCCGCATGTGATTGGCTTGGGAAGGGCAGCATGCTCGTTCTCTGGGACTCCCTGACTGCATCCTCTCCGCCTTGAAAGGGCAGCACGCCTCGAGTCAGTCCCGTGCTCCGTGCTCTTCCTCCGTGTCTTCACCGGTTTGGCCCGTTTGGACGCAGAAAGGCCGGGAGAATGATGCGTGGGACCGGCGTGGTCGTTTGGCTCATTGCCGGTGTTTTTCCAAGGAGTGCATGCTGGGAATGGTCGGGAATGTAATGGTCACACACGCCCATTCGTCGGTACCAAAAGCATAGTGCTTCTATTGGGGGAATGGCAAAGGTCTCCAGTCGGGCCTCTGGGATCATCGCGTAGAGCTTCTTCCACTTCTTCATTCTCATAGCCCAGTTGCTGAAGCGTGGGAAGAAAGCCTTAGATTAGATCTTCGGAAAAAACATCACATGTCAACAAAAGAGATCGAACGCAAATGGAACAGAACTTCTGATCTTTGCATCTTCGACTCTGAAAAAACTCTTTCTCTTTTTTCCAGCTTCAGAGCCCAGACACTCAGTGCCTCCTTCAGTTCTCCCAAGTTGGGCACTGGCGGCAACTGCTTTGGCGCACTCACAGGCGCACGGATGTGTCCCCGGCCTTCGGCCTGGCCAGGCATGTGCGAGGCAAGCCAGACCCCCAACGGCTAGCCAGACCCGTTGGGGTTCCGTGGGCTCCGTTGGGCGACCCGGGGTCTCTCTATTGAAAAACACACGGTCCGCATGTGCTTCACCACGTCCTTTGCCACTTGAGGACAGGTATCTTTGGCCTTTCTTTGGCAAGAAAGGAAAAGGCTAAGCTCGATTGCCAATCGCTCGCTTCTTCATTCTCCTCCAAATAAGTGGAAACTGCATGTAAGCCCTTTCTCCTGTCCGGCCTTGTTCTTGAAGGATGTGAACAGCAAGGGCGTGCTGGCAGGGTTCTGCCCGCACTCCTATTGAAATGAATCAAGTTCTTCAATCCTTCCATCTCTCAGCAAGAACGAAAAATGAGTGATGATAGATGACATCTTTCTTCGGGCGGATGACTGATCAAATCGTCCAAACTATCGTGTCTGTCTTTGTGACGAAGACGCCAAAATTGTCCTTCAAACGATATGACTGTTCAAGTATCGTTGGATCAATCCAGCCGCTAGCCTCGGGCATGTAAAGTGTGCCACCCCAAACCGATCGTAGCTCAGCACCCGCTTTCAAGCGCTTGGACACCAAATGCTCCTGTGAGAGGTCGAGGATTGGTGGCTTGAAGGGGTTGGTGGCTTCTAGACTCTTCAAGTATCGCATACAGTGTAGAAGGTCTCCCCAAGAGTGTGCGATCCCCCAAGCAATTGAAGCAAACCGGACCGCTGACACCGGTGAACTCTGCTGTGGTACCACACGGAACTGCGGCACATCGGGGGTGCATCGTGCGGAGGGGACCCGGTCACGTCCAACAGGAGAGCCCCAGGAGAACTCGCTGCCAGTCCTCTTGCTGTTCTTCACTGCAGAAGCCCTGAAGGCCGAGCCAGTCAGCTATGGGGTTTTCTTGCATAAAGGTGGCCCCAAACAAGCGAGGTCCCACAAAGGCGCAATGTTTGACCAAAACCGTGTAAAGTAGAAACTTTAGGTTTCTTGTTAGCATGACTGACACCATGCAGAGTGACAGTGGCACTGACAGTCACATCGTGGAGGGTGATAGATAGTGACAGTCTGAATTCCCACAAAAGAGGCTGTGCTGCAACTAAGGCACTTTCGTGACAGTAACGCTGGCACAGCTCTCAGCAAGCTTCGGAATCACCTGAAGCATCTCAAGATTGCTCAAGACTCAAGACTCAAGAGGGACATCTAGCTTGAACCCAGTCAAGCTTTTGCTACAAGAAAGCAGGCAAAAGTGGCTTTCAACTTGATCTTCCTGTAGAAAGATTCCAAATCCCATGATCGGTTTGCTGCTGCCTGGCAGCGGATCCGCCGTTTCTCTGCGCCGTGGAACCCCCGCCTCCTGTGGAGGACCCAGAGCAACAGCGAGTCCAGACCCTCCCTGCTCCAGTTTGTGGCGCAAGCACTGCACACTCTCCACCAGGAAACGAGCACGACGAGCGCTGCTCTTCCGAGCACCTGATGACAACTCCAGACTGGACCACTGGGCCGGAAAGTCCAGACGCAGCCCGCGCCGGCAACCCGGCTATCTAAGGTCGAGCCAGGTTGGGGGAAGAAAACAAGCTGCACTCCCTGCCTGCCAAGGTTGGGGTGTTGAACTTCTCTGGATCAAAGACATAGATCGGCAAGAATGATTGAGCTCCCTCAGTTGCTGCCTCAGGGCACTTGATCCATTGCGTGAAAGAGAAAAGGAGAAACTCTATGGAAGAGGCCTGCTACGCCGTTCGTTGGGTATGTTGAGGATGTAGACCAACTCTGCAACTAGCGTAGAACTCACTCTGGCCGTGCCTTCCTTCGAACTACGACGGTTTTCCTACATCGCTACTCTACGCTGCACGAAGCATCGACCGTGGCCTCTGGGAGTTCTTCGGCCGTCACGTGCCGTCACGGTGCCGTACGTTACGTGGACGCAGATGGTCAACAAAAACCTTCCCTGAATGGTCCGGCTGGGACGTCCGGACGTCTCCCATAGACTTTCTGCTTCCAAACCCAGCCTTCAAAGCCAAGTTGTCATCCAGGCGAAGATCACACCTTCGAAGAAGTCAGGCACTCTAAGACTAAAGGACTTTGATTCAAAACTGCACTCTGCCCCAAGCACATCGCTTCCGCACAGAATGGCTTCTCCAGAGTCATCTTCCGCATGTGCGGAAGGTGTTTGCTGGCGGTCTGACTCTTCCGCGTGGCGCCTGAGCCACCAAGCAGATCCACGGGCGCCGGCACGAGCCATGATGGCAAGCTGCGGCGCGCAGCGTGAGGTTCTTCGGATTGATCAGAGAAGAAAAAGCCAAATGCACCTGGAGTCCTTCGTCCAAAGCACTGGGAGTCCTTCGAACACGTATATGAACCGTCAGTCTGAAGGCTTTGTTCAAAGGAAATCTGATCGGAATCCGGAATTAAGAAAGTGAAGGGGCACAAACTGTGGGACTTGAAAAGCTCTCAAAGGTGCCAGGTAAAGTGGCACCTCTTTCTGCTTGACCGACACTAGCTGCTTGGGCACGCACTTGCACGAGAACACCCACGGTGGAGAGAAGCGGCGCCCATGCTGGCATAGAAACGGATGAATTCAAAATGTGCACTACAGCAGCAAGAGCGTATGTCCTCATGAATCTACAAGCAAAGCCAGAAGATCTGAGCAGTCTGAAAGCCGAATCTGCAAAAAGGTTCTGTGAACAAAACGCAGGGAATGGGGATTTGTTGTGGTTGAGGTTTGGAATCACTAGCAAAACAGCATCTGGCCTTTCTTTTCAGTCTCCGTCACAATCTCACAGACCAGCAGGAAGGTCGCAACTTTATGCTTGACCTTCAAAAGGATGCTGCTTCGCAAGAAGATTTGGAATAGATTGGAAATGGAAGAGCTGCACAGGTGGATGTGGTCAACTTGGGCACGTAAAGCTTTCTACCAGTGAATACGCTCTCTCACTCTCCAATTACTAGCGAAGCCTGTGGAGATGCCAATCCATTCTGGATGATCTGTCCGAGCCTCAAGTGACACTCTGACGAGGACCCTAAGACGGAAGGCTTCTGGCCAAAGTATCTTGGATCTTCCCAAGGCTCTAAGGAGATGACTGCTGCCTCGCTTCCACAATCTGCTCTTTGAGCGTGGGAACACAGTCCTACTGCAAGGAAAAAGAGAAAACACATCATCTTGACGAAAACAAAATGACCCAGGAGTCACATAGGGGTGCCTATTGGAGACATGGCGTGCGCAGAACATGCACTCAGTGGATGGGACCCAAAAAAAGACCAACTCCATGTGACTCCTGGACTAAGCTTCTTCTTGTCTCGTGAAAACTCTCCAGGTCCCACTTCTCGCTCCTTCAAGAGTCGCAGCGCAGACTCACAGCTCTCCACAGAAGTGGCTGTGCTGGTATCTGCCTGGCGCTGGTATCTGTGGCGTGGAGCCTGATGGGTATGGTTTCGTGTGGAGCCCGATTTCTGGACCAGATTGGACAAAGGGTAGTGAAGTGTCGATCGAACCAAACAAATGCCTCATAGGCGGTCTTCATTCTGAGCAAAAACAGACATCAGGAACAGAAGGAGACACACAAATGTCTAACAGACAAGCCAAGGGCCAAACTCCAAAACAACAAAATACCCGTGGGAGCACACGTCTGTTATCCTTCTTCCACAGCTGCTTCCTTCGGCATCACTTTCTGTCAGCTTGCGCGGGATCTTTGGGGCCCCGCCATTCTGAAGACCTGTGGCAGCAAGGCAGGCCTTGATGCTTGCAGACGGCTGAAGACGATCCAATGCCTTCGTCCAAACCGTAGAAAAACCGTTTCTCAACTGTCCAGTCACATCGTCACAAGATACCAGCAGCAAGCCAGCAGCAGACCAGCAGCAAACCAGCAACAGAACAACAGCAAAACAGCAGCAAACCAGCAACAGACCACCAAGCAGCAGCTGCAGCACCAAGCAGCAGCAGCAGCAGCAGCAAAGCTCCGAACCAAACTCATCCAGCGGCGTTCGCGGGGCATGAGACCGACACCATCGGGGAAGACATATCCCTCATTGGCCCTGACATCGACCAGCCCCGGCCCCAACAAACTATATAAATATTATATATATTTTGTGGTCATAGACTCGGGTTGTCAAGGATTGTTAAGTATTCTGCCCTCATCCGAATTCCTTTGTTGAGAGAAATGGTTCGTCCGAGGGGCCAGGAAAGATTCGATCCCGGAGGGGAGATGGGGGGGCAAACACTAACGACATTTTGAAAATCCAAAAAAATCAGGTCACTGAGGAGAATGCCGCTCCTAAGCTAAAGCTTATCAAACTCAAGGTTGCCTAGCAACCTTTCGTCACTTGGATACTGGTATCGGGGTATCATTGATACTTGGTTCTGGGCATCATTGATACTTGGATACTGGTATCGGGGTAATCATTGGTACTTGGTTCTGGGTATCGTTGATACTTAGGTTGCTGTTTCATTGATACTAGGTTGTGGGTATCGTTCACACTTGGATACTGGTATCTGGGTATACTTGATACTGGGCTCTGGGTATCGTTGATACTTGGATATCGGTATCTGGGAACCATTGATACTAGGTGGTGGGTATCGTTGACAGTTAGATACTGGTATCTGGGTATCATTGATACTAGGGTTGGGCATCCGCGGAAATTCATGCAATATGTGAAAATTACTCTTGGATGACTCACCCACAAAACATCTCAAGCGCCACATTTTTTTTCATCGATGAAGCTCACATGTATCCTGCATCCCTCAACTTCTGCTGATCCTCTTGAAAGAGCTTGGCGATGAAACGCCAACTATCACTGGCTGTACTCCTCAGGACCCAGTCTGCTGGCTCCTCACGAAGAAGCTTCAACGCCATGTTGGTCTCTTCGTCGCTCTCTGGGAGATACCCCATGGGTCCTGCCTCTGCCACCTTGAGGAGATAGTCCCTTCATCCAATTTCTTTTTTATTGGTTGCACCCTCCGCTTGTACCACTGCTCAACCCGCTTGATGACCGCATCAGTGCCTCTCTGACGTGCCCTGGAGACGTTTTCCAGTATCAAGTCCCAGGGCGGAAGTTGCCCCCTGCGCGGATGTAGTAGTGCTTAATTACCTCGTCCATGTCATCTTCCGCAAGAACCTTCTTCAGCATCCGGAAGTCGTTTCCGTGCTTTGCCACCTCCTTCACCACAAACGTGAAGTCTTCGAAAGGTAGTGGTTGCACCACCACCAGACTTGACATGTCAAACCGTTCTATGATGATGTCGGCCACGGCAGACACGCTGACCTCTAAAATGAACTTGCACGCGGCTATTGTCGTAGGTGATGTTGCGAGCGAAGGCACCGAGGGTGGAAGCAATGTCATCACAGGCATCCTACTAAATTTGTCTCCGCGGCCTTTGGTTGTGAATTGCAGGTACACCTTGACAGCACTGCCTGTTCGGCGCTTGGACGTCTCATTCACCTTTTCCGGCAAAAATTTGACGGGTAATATCGGGGCAAATCTACGGCTTGTAAGGCTTGGGGCAGCGCCTCGTTGAGCTTCAAGTCCTCACCAGGACGAACAGAAATATCAAGAGGAAGCACCCTTTTGCCATTCTTCACATGCTCACACATGAGATTGTTCAGCATGGTTGATTTCCCAATGCCTTGGGAACCACTGACCACCAAGAATGAAGGTGTGCTCAAAGCTTTACGTTGAGGTGAGTTGATGAAGTCCTTGATGTATTCCTCCTCGAGCGGCCGTGCAGGGGCGAGCTCTGTCCTTTCCAGCCTTTGCCCAGCCTTCCTCTCTGCCCTGTTCATGAAGGAGAGCTTGGAGAACCAGCACTACGACGCTCCCTGTGCTCAAGAAAGTCCAACCAATTTTGATGGTCTGCGCCGGAAAAGCCGGGTTGTGTGCGTGCATGACCGCTTGGAAGGACGAACCGGCCTGGCACAAGCCTCACAAAGATGCATCTGCAGAATGTCAAAGAAAAAGGACACTACATCGGTTCAGTCAAATTGTGCCAAACTGGCTTTGGATTGAAGGATGCTTGATATGCAAGACCAAACAGGAACCACAGCGCCTAACCTCAATCAATACATGAATTTGAAGCAAATAATTCGACATCTTTGAAGAACAACTTGGTAGAATTTGAACCTGAACCTACACATAGAAACTCTGACCACCTCAACAATTATCCCCTTCATTCAATCCAAACAACTAAGTGAAAGTTATGACCTAAAACACGCATAACAAGACCCCAGAAAAACGACAAAGGCTCAACACAAACTTTCAAGAGCCAAGAAAATTCGAGGAGAAATGATGAACCAAAACTACCCACACCCCCCATTTTACAATTTTTTGGGGGGTCGCCAAGGTCGATGGAGTCCAAACTGAGGCTCCTGCCAACCAGAAGGGTTCCCTGGTGCCAGACTTCCTCGAGGATCATCCTGAAGCGCCAGACTTCACACAGAAAAGGATTTCCACCGTTCCACTGCCCGAACGACGCGACTCCTGCCGTCGCCCAGGAGTACACGACCGGTGAATACTCCGGGTCCTTGTCGCAAACATACTCCGCCAATTTGGACACCACCTGCAGCTGAGCGAGCTCGGCGCGCGGGGGGAGCGAAAGGCGCGGGGGACGGGTCCACCGGATCCTGGATCCCCACGGGACCCCTGCTCGTGGCTGGGTGGAGAGTCTATTAGGTCCATGCGCCGAAACGACGATCATCTATTAGGCCTTCAATTTCCCAAGATAGCCAAATCACACATCTGCAAGCTGGAAGGTCAAGAGTAGTTTTTCTCCAAGCTTTTGACCAGGTCGTGGACATGGTTGTGGTCGCCAGGCAGTGGTAACATGGTCAACACACTCGACGACAACTCGTCGCTCGACTTCCGCCTCGCCAATCTTCTTCTGCATCGCTGAGGATTTCTGCGAGCGCACCGTGCGTTTGGTGCGTGCCAAAGGCTTTCAGAACGCGATTTCTTCACCCCCTCCATCCCTCAGACTCGTTCGACTCGTTCGACTCGGCCGTTCCAAGGAACTGCCAGGAACCGTTCTCCAAAGCATTTGAGGACATGAAAATCTGCGCATGGCTCCTCCTGCTCATATCGCCGCAGGAGCTCATTGGCAACCTCACCAGAGAAGGAAAAGAATTCAGTCTCAACCGCTGCAGCGCATTTCTCTTGGCAAACACAAATCGTCAAGCACTCTGTTGACTTCTGGCAGCTAGCAGCTCTACCAAACCAGCCTCCTGCTTGTGAGCGTCAGATATCCTTTTCCACAGAAATTCGAACTGTCAAAACAGTTCTGCACCAGTTGTCAAATGCAAAAGCCCTTTGTCAGCTTCTCTTGTACCCGCTGATTCAAAATCCCTGGCATCTTTGGAAAACCGACCAGTCCTGGCGTACACAAAATCCTTCTCAGACCCCCGGGTGACCAGCTGCCGAAGGAGCACGCAATCGTGCCTTCACTGCACATCCAGAGAAACCCCCTGGGTGAGACTGAGACCACTTGCTACCAGCAGGGACCAGCCAATCGCAGCTTTCACTCCACCTAAAGGTCCAAAATGGAGATCTTCCTATTGGCGCAACAGCCCAAACCTTTCACAATCCCCTCTACTGGATCCATCCGGAAGACCACTGTTTTCGCCACCTGTTGAAGCACTCCTCGTCAGACCTGATGATTCGGCCTTCGCACACCCTCGTCCACCTCCGGGCTACCCAGGACGGTCCTTAGGAGGTGTCTCACAGGTGCAACGAGGTGGCTACCCGTTCTGAACATGTTTGATTGTACATGTTAACAGCTTCAGATTGGAGTCAAAGAGAGTCTGAAACTGAGATCTTAACATCATTCCAATGATGAGATTGTCTGGCTCATCCTGCTTCGCCTGCTGATACCTCAGCAAAACAGAACGTGCAACCTTCTTCAATAGCAGGATTCACCTAAAAGAGCAGGCCTGTCCACATTCAGAAGAGAAGACTCCAGTTTGTCCACATTCCCAATCAGTTTTGTCCCGCTGAAAGCTTCGTTCGGACACCTTCAGAAGACGAGAAAAGGAACCGAAGAAAACGACTTCGGGGTGAAGAGAGATGGACTCCAGGTGGGTCCAAATATGGACTGGTCAAACGGTCAAACCTGCTGCGAATCCGTTTCGCAGGCTGGGAAAGCCTAAACCCGGAAGGAGCTCCGCGGCTCCGCGGTGTGTGCGCAAAGAAACCAGAAAACACTCGGTTTGGTCCAAAAGCCCGCCTAAACAGGAACGCATGATGCTAGCTTGGTGTTCTTGTGCCGTTGCTGCTGTTGCATGTGCAGAACGAAAGAAACGTCAAAGCCAACCAAGCTGTGATTACAAAGACCTCGTAAGATCCTCCCAAGGGAACGACAAGCAATTTGGGACAAAAGTTTAATTGGGAAGAGCAGGCACTTTGGAGAGAACATTCAAACATGGAAAAAAATTGCAACAAGCAATAATGTCTTGTCTGGAGTTTGTGACAACCCTCGTTAATGGTTGAGAGAAGCAAGCGCGGTTGCGAGAACCAAGTGGATGCGCGTATCCAGAGAAACCAAAAAATGGGATCAAACCAGATGAGAAAGCAGGTCAACAGTGGCCAAACGTAAGATACAGAAGTGCGGAAGCACCATTCAGTAATCAAGCGACAAAATCGTTTGGAAATTTAGAGTTCCAAATGCCTTTGGCACGCGAGGAACGCGACCGAAAACCGAGCATGTTCTGGGTGACTGGTGTTTCCCACGAGGTTCTGGGTGACTGGAAACATCCACAGCATGGCAGTGGCACTGGCGGACTTCGCACGCCTTCGCTTCAGTAAGATCTGCACATGGTTTCTGCTTGCTGTCGAACGGAGTTGTCCGGAGTCTGTAGGCCCTGGTCCGTCCACGGCAACGCCCGTGGACGACTGGTGGAAAAGGGCGGTCAGAAGGGGTGGGAAGAACATGAAGGTTGGGATAGACATGATGGATTGGTGTCATGGAATGTCATGGATATCTTTGGTCAAGTCATGTTTGCCTTAGCTAGCAATACAGCAGTTTGGCAGTGGAAACTGAAATAGTCTCACAATGAATTCACATTCAAGATTTGGTCTTATTCACTGTCCGAGCTGGCTTTTCTCGCTTCGCTTCTCCTCTGTCGAATACACCGACATCCGACCCAAAAACATCGACAAAGTTCAAGGTCGAAACCCTTGTCCATGTCGTTTTTGATAGGATTTAGGGCCATATATGGCCCGTTCCAGGAATAGAGCTAAGGAGGCGCACCTTCAAGAGCTCCACGAACCTCCCTTTGTCGACCATGACCTGCTGCCGTCGAAGCGGGGACACGCGTATACGCGCGACGCGGCGCGTAGCGCTTACCGAAGCGCTGCGTCGCGAAACGAAGCGAAAAGCGAAGCGAAGTGCATGGCCTCTGAAAACCGGTCCACAGTCGCCTGTGGAACCAAAACTGATCTAGATTCCCCTTGAGCAAAGACTTGGTCGACAAAGCATCCATTTGCTGCTTGCAAAGTGCAACCAAAAAGTCTCTCAAGAACACTGCCTTTGTTGCGGTTCCGCATAATTTTTTGTATTTTGTTGAAACAATATGTTGTCAGCCACCTTAGCCCCCTAGCCTGCATGAACAAAGAACTGAGTGATCTCTTCATGCCATAAAACTTTAGAAAGCGACAAATGACTTCAAATTGGACATGGATCATGGAACCTACATAAGAAATGAAATAGTCCTTGCAGCAATGTCAGGTTTTGAGCGATCTCTTTCAATGTCTCATATTCAAAAACCAAAAGAAAAAGTGCAAGGTGCGCGGTTATGGTTATTTTGCATACGTGTTTCCCATTTTTTGTTGTCCTTCATGAGGACCTATGGAAAGGCTCAATTGCTGCCAAGATACCCAACAGAAAAGTGATTTGTTGGGAAAACAATGAAGACATGCAACAAAAATACGTTGCATGTAAAGTAACATGTTCCATATGCAATTAAAACCAAAAATGGTGGACCATCTCGCTCGAAGCATCACAAAGACATGAGCGTGCACCACGTCCGCCATCTCGCGCCCATGATGTTTGGTTGATTATTCATCAAGGCGACATCATGTCGGCATAGCACCACTGAGCCTCCAAACCCACGTTGCCATGTCAAGTGAACAGAAAACAGGTTTAGCCCCATGCGTTCTTTTTGGTGGCTCATTTGTAAGGAGTCAAACCGGCTCCACGATCAACTCTGAACTCAATCATTGGGGGACAAACTTAGCACATAAGTCTGTGTTGTCCAATGAGAACAGGTTCCAGCAAAATATGGGAAAAACCTACATTTAAGTTTTTAAACCCCGTGGACTCAACATGAAAAGTAAACCGTCAACCTCGGCCTTTATTAACATTGATGACAATCTAGCACGCCAGTCAGGCAAAACGAGTTTGTTTGTCATTGTCTCCATGGTAGTTTCCATCGTTCAAAGGCACGCATGTTCCAATGTACACGATTGAAAGCAAAAATGACATGTGTAATAGACTGCAGTGATGTTGCGCCACTTATGTGGCATCCCCCTTCACAACTAAAAACACATACGCAGCTTTACATGCACGTGCAGGTTGCCATTAGTTGAACCTGACTTACAGGAACCGTTCTTTTCAACCACAACTTTGGCACAGACCGACGCACATGCCAAAAATAGAGCAAGATGGAACCCACGAACCCGAATGCACACTTGTAGAAATGCGTACTGACTCGAATGCCGCTCGCCACACGCCCACCTCGGCATGAAAGCCAAAGAAGCCGGGAATAAAGGATGAGAGCCTCCATGAGTCCCAAGATGACAAAAAACTCAAAAGGGAAAACCAAAACTGACCAGCAAGCTCCACACGACGAATGCATTAGCCCTTTAATGCACATATGCCGACCTCTGAAACCTCACCACGTGAAAGATTGACACACAAACTCACGAAAAAAGAACCTTCCTCGCAAGCTCTCAGCGTGAAAAGCTGTCTAAGTCAAGTGTATTGTTAGGCAGCGCGCCTTTTTGACCAAAGCGCTACAGTGCGGCTAGTGATATGAACAGATACTACACATCCAAGTGTACATGTCAATCAACTGGAAAAGTCTAACACGCCGCCTTAAAGTTTTGGCGTCTAAGCCGAACTTTACATGTTTTCCAGACATTGCTATCTTCTAAGCAACCACAAGAATATGTCCGTCTGGATCCCTAGCTATACACTTTGTATAGGTGGTCCCGACACGTTTCGTGTCATTCCAACAAAAGTTCCTTGCAAATTCTAGAACTGCTGCAAACTCAAAATCAAATGCTCAAGCTTTCAACAATCGTAGTGCCACAAGTGATCCTGGTTCAGATGTGTCGGGAATCACTTCCATGCAAACACCGTAGGTTGCTGGTTCAGATGTGTCAGCAAACCTACCCACACGCATTGAAATTGAACATTGTAAAACTCAACAACTGTTCAATGTCCTGTTGATCCACTTGGTTGTTCTGCTTCATTGTCGCTCCCGGAGTCAGATGAATAGTGGCGCAGGTTCATCCACATCTCCGGATCAGATACCTCATCCAGTGTGCTGTTAAGGTATCGTCCAACTCTGGTGTCCTCACTTTCGCTGTCTGGGATCTCGCTCTCTTCATTCTCATCTTCATCTCTGTCAGGTCTAGCCATAGCTTTCGCCGCCTCACTTGAAACTTCCAAGCTTCTGCAGGGAACACGACTTTGGCTAAAGTAGCCGTCATCCTCCTCCATGTTGTTCACAAAACTTTCCATCATCTCTGTAGGTTCAGCTCCTGGTTCAGGAAGCTCTGGTACTTCGGGTGCTTGTGGACTGTCTTCATCAACCGACAAACCTGGCAAAACTGATGTGCTCTGCGTCTTGCCATCTCACCTGGGCGCTGTTCCAAGATCATTAGTCGATCTCAGAATCTCTCTTCGCTTCTCGTACTTCTTTCTCTCTTGCTCTGTCATCCTTCCAGCTCTTCTTTCGATCCTTCTTTCCACTCTACCCAGCATCCGGTATGTGAACCATTCTGGTGACCAGGGTGCCCATCTTTCCGGCGGGTCTATTGGCACTATTGGCATGGGAACAACGGAGGACGAGGTTCCACATTGCCTGTTGAAGTCATGGGTTCAGCTGTACTGCTTGGGCGGGGCTCAATATTGTCATTGCCAACCACTCGTCTTTCGACCTCTGGTTCTGGCTCTTCTTCATCTCTTTCACTCCGTCTCCTCTTCCGGCCTCGTGGGCCAAATCTCGCAACAAGCTCACTCCAATTGTTGTATACCCAATTGCACAACGCAACAAGCATCAACACAAGCAAGGTCAAGTAAAACTGCTGCCGGTTGTCATTTTCGACACCCCCATTGGATTCATGCTCCATGCATCCTTTCAAGCTCATAGCCTGTACCATCATGGCGCATTGCACAAACATCCTATTGGATCTGCTTCTTGTCCAACGTGCAACTTGTCTCACCTGATTCTTCCATTGTTGCTCAACAAGATATGCGGCTTGCTCATCTTCTCCAACCTTCTCCACAATTCGATGATTCTCACTCAACTTGATTGCACCTAGGAAGGAAAGTAGAAATCGCCGCCTCATTGCTGTCAGCTTCTTGGTGTTTAGATCTGAGATGTTGGTATGTGTGGGAACTGGTAACGCTTTCAGCGCTTTGCTACGGACAGCTTCTTGCAACCAACAAAGCCGAACGTCAATGTGTTTCAGCCGACCTACGCCTGACCGTTGTAACCACTGACGGCCGCTTGATGAATCGCTGCAGGCCTCCAACACAATCTCGCGCTCACTTCCTGCCATGAACTGCCAAACTTCTCTCAATAGAATGGCCTCACTCGATCCTGAAGTTAGCGAAAGCACTTCAGCTTCGCATGAACTCAATGCCACAGCTTTCTGGGTCCTACTGTAAGAAAGTACCACTAGGTGCATTGTTCGGGATCTTTGCCATGCTTGTTCCAACTTCTTGTGTGTATGGCAACCAAAATGACATGTCTCTCGTTCCCTTGAGATACAAAATCAACTGTTGCAAGCATCTTTCCGACTGTTCTGTAGGGTTTCTCATCGATGATGCCAGGGACCTTACGCGATATTGGATATCCAACCGATCTTGTGATAGATACATTGCAATCCCCAGCCAACAACGACTGCCCATGGACATCCAACTCTGGTGATGTGTCCGGATGTCCCAACAAACAATGTTCTGGCACCTGCTTTTCCTTTCTGTTCCCCAAGTTGTATATCTTCAGCAAATTCTCGATGTATTTGGGGTTCGACTTTATGCAAATGCCATCCTCCAGGAAATTATATGTTTTCTTCAGACAACTGATCTCTTCGCCTGCTCCCAGAGGACCTTTCGGTACGGGGCCTTCTATCTGCAGCTTGTAGATCTCCTTCAATTCTTCAACGACCCACAACAAATCAGATTCACTCTCGCTTGCAATCAGCTCATCATCAACATGAACATTGATCACCACACGCTTTGTACCATGCTTCAAAACTGACGGCATTGCGACACAACATTTGAATCCCAGCCTTTGTAGATGGTTTGGGAAGTTCTGGAACCAACGCTGTGCTCCATTTCTCTGACCGGGAAGTACTCTTCGCAACTGCCACAACATGTCCTGAGACAAACCCAAAAGCTGCTTAATCCAACCTGAAATCTTCACATAGCAAACCTCTTGTTCAACTGTCAAATAGGCATCACTGATGTCGAGGCTTGCAAGTTTCCAACCGTAAAAGAGGTGTAGCATCAGGAAAAATCTCACCACTGCAAATGAACTAGTAGGGGAGAATGTTGAAGGGCCAGTCCTGAACTCCCTTGCCACAATGTGGCATCTCCGTTTCCATCTGCCCTCTCTATATCGCCAATCGAAAACTTCTTTCAGATCTACAAACTTTCCTTCTGGCAACATCTCATGCTCTCGGATCACCTGCACAACTCCCAGGTTCGTAAGCTTTTCAACTTCCCCCTTCATTGCCTCTCCATCCAACTGAGCCAGTTCTTCTGCTGAAATTTCGGGAGGCTTCTCACCAGCAAAATCCTGTTCATCCAGTCCTTCCATCTCCATCTCAACGGCCTCCCAATCAATCTCCTTCTCCCACTCAATGTCACCATGTGGCTGAGCAACCTCTTCAACTTGTCCAGCATGCAAAGGTGCGTACAGCCCTGCAGATGACGGGTTTCCTTCTCTGTCCAACCTCGCAGACTTGTGTTCACGATGCTCATCTGGATTCATGCTCTCTCTTCTCTCTACCATGTGGACAACTCTATAGCCACTTCTCCTGGTGGGGTCGTCTAACAAAGACTTTCGCTGAACATCTGTCAACCTTTCCAATGGCTCTCCCTTTGCTTCCAATAGTGGTTGTGGTTCTTCTTGTTGACGTGGGCTGTTCCCTTCAGTGGGTTCATACTGGGGAGGCCCTCCGTGGCGACACCGGTTTTGCTAGTGTTTT
>CAXAMN010027428.1:191181-225065 GCA_963970005.1 Durusdinium trenchii | reverse complement strand
TTTTTCTTTCCCACCACTCCTGCTTCACAAGGGTTTGTTTCACACAGTTCTCTTCCCACCACTCCTGTTCCACAAGTTTTTTCTTTCCCACCAGTCCTGCTCCACAAGGGCTTGCTTCACACAGTTCTCTCCCCACCACTCCTGCTCCACAAGGGTTTGCTTCACACAGTTCTCTCCCCATCACTCCTGCTTCACAAGAGTTTGCTTCACACATTTCTCTCCCCACCACTCCTGCTTCACAAAGGTTTGCTTCCCCACCACTCTTGCCGCTCTTGCCTCACAAGGGTTTGCTTTCCCACCACTCCTGCTCCGCAAAGGTTTGTTTACCCACCACTCCTGCTCCGCAAGGCTCTGCCTCAAGACTTTCCACCACTCCTGCTTCACAGAAACTTGTTTCACAAGGTTTTCCCTGCACTCTGGCTTCACAAGGCTTGATCACACAAGGACCACTCCTGCTTCACTGGAGTTTGCTTCACTAGATTCTCCCACCGCTCCTGTTTGACAAGTTTCTGCTTGACAATCTCCCTGGCCACCAGTCCTGTTCCACAAGGTTGTGCCTGACAATACTCTCCTCCACAATTTCTGCTGGACCTGTATGCTTCATTGCTCTCACTTCTGGACCTGTGTGGGCTTGATGCCTTTCACTTCTGGACCTGAGTGGGCATGATGCCTTTCACTTCTGGACCTGTGTGGGCTTGGTGCCTTCACTTTTGGACTTGGGCTTGACTGGACCTGTGTGGGCTTCATTGCTTTCACCTGGACCTGTGTGCCCTTGAGAGGCCTTGAAAAAACACCGTGTCAGGCCATTTGCTGTCTGTTCGTGTGTGCAGCCTTTTCCTTTGAGAGGCCTGCACCCACAAGAGAACTTTTTCCACAAGAGGCATTTTCCCACCACAGAAAAATGACCCACAAGCGCTGGACCGATACCCCATCTCCTGTCTGATCATGATGATCTTGCTGGTTCTAAGTCCGTGACAAACACAACATTGTCCAGGTAGTTGAGTTCCAATGAAAACTTCACGCAAAATTCAGCAACTGCTCTCCATGCTCCCTTGGTGCGAGTTGGAAGGATTGCTCCATAGCGGGTTGTGGCATCTATGGTGATCAGAGCGGGACAACTTCTTCCCAAGTGCATCCAATCCATCCTGTATGTGAGGATCAGCATGTTGCTTGGTCTCAGCATGTGTTCTGTGAAGTCCGATCTGTGAGCTCCGATCCTCTCTCAACTTCGTTTTCACAAATGGCATACTGGGATGCAAAAGGAAGGTGTGTTGCAAAACTCATGAACATCCGTCGGTCTTTCACCTGGTTGGGGTCCCAACATTTGTTTTTGCAAAGTTGTCTTTGGGCTTTTGTTGCTGGCTTCGTTGTGGTTTTGGGGTTCTTGTTCCGGTGCTGTTGCTTGGTTCGTGTCTCTTTCACTAGCCTAAGGTGACTTGTGCATCCTCTGCACACATAGCGCCCTGACCTGCACAAAAAAAGCCCGTCGTCAGACAACTCGGAGTCCAGGGCAAGAAACCTGACCAGATTGTCATACAAGCGGCGCTCGAAGAGAATATGGCCCAGTTTCGCATGCGCCCATGGAAACGGAGCCTGAGCCAAGTGTTGTACTCTTCCGTTCCCTGTCCCCAGTTCCCTGTCCCAAGTTCTCTGTCCCCAGTTTGCTGCCCCCAGTTTCCTGCCCGCCAGTTCCCCAGTTCCCTGCCCCAGTTCCCTGCCCCCAGTCCCCACTTTCCTGTCCCAAGTAAGTTGTCTGGCAGGTTCATCGCATTCGCAGGACCACGCGGGAACTTGCAACTTGTTGATCGGCTTTGTTGAGAGGAGGTGAACCCACCTTGGGATCTTAAATTGACTGCATTTGTCAAGGCACTTGGCCAGGCATGCACCTCACTTGGTGACGTGCAGTTTGCTCCATAAAGCCTGTGAAAATGTGCACAGTGCGAGTAAGCCACATTTTGAAAATGTGCACAGACCCGGCAAAATTCTGACGCTCGGCGACAGAAAAACACGCGGGCCAAAGCATCAGCAAGAACAGGCATGGGCGCAGAAGCAAGACCCTCACTGTGGCCAGACTGTGCATTGAGCCCACTCTCAAAGGAGAGAGTGGACCGATTGGTGACCCAGTCGTTAGCGATCTCTGTAAGATGCACCTGTCTCGCAACAGGACCCTAACCCAATTAGGGAGGCCGACTGTCTTGTCCACCGTAAGCTTGGCTGCCCACGATGATTTTGACCGTCAGCCAACGGGTTGCCCGTTGACCCCTCCTCGAATTCCAACCTCCTCCATCAGAGTTGCCCAAAAAAGCAGCGACACACCCTTGTGTCTAGTATCTATCATTCACCCTCTGATGAGCCTGAAGCTTCATTTGCAGAAAAGAAGAAGGACTGCAGAAGCTGAATCTGGCCTCCAAAACCCTCAAATTCTCTGCAGCTAATTTGCTTCCCCCAGCAGTGGTAGTAGTAGTAGTAGCAGTAGTAGTAGTAGTAGTGGAAGAAGTAGTAGTAGTAGTAGTAGCTGAAACTCCTCACGGTATACACTATTTGTTCCTTATTAAAAATCATTTTTCAACTTTTTTCATTTCAACTCAAAATAGATAGCCTTAAAAAAATCGTTAAATCGTTAATTCGTTAAGTTTGATCTTTCAAATAACAATTTTTTTTAGAAGAAAGACCAACTTAATAAATTAATGATTTAATGATTTTTTTGTGACAAATGGTCCATGTACGAGTGCAGTGTATCGATTTTTAAAAAAGCTTTGATGTTTGGAGTTTTTCCTCTAGTTCAAGTTCTGTACAGGAGCTTAGCTGGCAACCAAACCAAAGACCTGAAAGGTTTAGAAACCTGGAGATCAGCATTGTCTGAGATCCACAGGTGTTTGCCTCAAACGTTGGAGGTCAGTTTTGCGTGAGACAAAAAACCTAAAGGTGAAGCTGCTTTTGATACACTTTTTGAATTCACTTTTTGGCTTCAAAAGAGGAGCCGTACATGTCGGCTGGAAGCCAAAAAGCAGCTTCTCATTTTCTGGCATTTTTTTGACCGTCTATGTCAACAGGCTCGCTCGCGCAGATCACAAAAAAATCATCAAATCATTGATTAATTAAGTTGGTCTTTTTTCTACAGTAATTTTTTTATTATTTGAAAGATCAAACTTGACGAATTAACGATTTAACGATTTTTCTATTTTGGCACGTTTACCTGGGAGGCAGGGAACTGGGGGCAGCAAACTGGGGACAGGGAACTTGGGACAGGGAAGTGGGGACAGGGGACTGGACAGGGAACTGGGGGGCATTTTGTTTTTGTTTTTGGCACGGGTACGGGCGCTGTGTGTGCCGAGAGGCACAAGTCACCTTGAATGAATTCAGAGTAGGATGAGAAGACACGAGCCAGAACCAAAAAGGCCCAGCAACAAACAACCAAACACCAACCAAAACAGCAACAACCCACACAACAGGAGCAGGCTCATATCCTCCCGAGATGTGAAACAAAATGGTGAAGATCCGGAGATCTAACACGAGAGTGAAACGGGGCAATGAATTCTACATTCAGGCTGCACTCAGTTAAGGATGTCCATCATCAAGCCCCTTCCTGTTAGTTGGGTGACGAGTGTCCCAACACAGGTGTTGTGCTGCACAGTCGTCGTTAAGCAAGACCGGATGCAAATGTGAGGTGCTTTCCAGGCCAGTATCGGAGCTAGGCAAGACGAAACTTGTGTCAAAGAGCACGAACGAGCCTGTGCTAACGTAGATTTGCTCCTAATTGGCCGACTCTGTAACGAAAGGTCCTCCAGTTTGCGGGACAAAATTCCGGCAGGACAGGGAACTGGGGGGCAGGGAACTGAGGGCAGCAAACTGGAGACAGGGAACTTGGGACAGGGAACTGGGGACAGGGAACTGGGCTGATCATCTTTAACTATTGTGTGTAGAACCTCAAGTCGCCGATCAAGGCCTACAGGTGGATCTCAGACGAGGCTGATCTCCAACTGTGTAGAACCTCTGTGCTTTTGTTTTCAAGGAACTCCAACCTCCTCCATCAGAGTAGCCCAAAAAACTAGCTGACACACCTTTGTGTTTTGATAGTATCTATTATTCACCCTCCGATGAGCCATGTTTGAAGCTTCATTTGCAGAAAAGAAGAAGGACTGCAGAAGCTGAATCTGGCCTCCAAAACCCTCAAATTCTCTGCGGCTAATTTACTTCCCCCAGCAGCAGTAGTGGTAGCAGTAGAACCAAAGAAAACAAACCTTTTGCAGACACTCCTGGGGGAACAGAATTGGTTGTCAGTTTTCACGCCCATTTCAGAGTCCCACTCTTTCATCCAGCATTCTGCCACCTCCGGCCCATGGTTCCACCTGCGCCAGCAGCAAAACACGCTCTCGACGACGCGTAGTGCGCCAGTTCCCTGCCCCCAGTTCCCTGTCTCCAGTTTGCTGCCCCCAGTTCCCTGTCCCAAGTTCCCTGTCCCCAGTTTGCTGCCTCCAGCCCCCACTTCCCTGTTCCAGTTCCCTGCCCCCACTTCCCTGTCCCCAGTTCCCTGTCCCAAGTTCCTTCACACATTTTGCTGCTCAAATTCTCCCCAGCTAATTTACTTCCCCCAGCAGCAGTTGGACTTCCACACCACAATCAATCAGGAAAACCCGTGCGGGCAGTGAAGAAATTCCATGTCATGTCCACCTCGTGTTTTGGCTCAAGGCCAATTCGTTTGGCTGGTGTGAGAAAAGGGTGCGAGTGTCTGAGAGCAGTTTGTGCAGCGTTTGAAGTTTTTCGAAGTGTTCGGAGGTTTGAAGGAAAGATTTCGCACCGTACCGGACGAGTGTGAGAGCCTGTTGTGAGCTAAAGATCCAGAGGAGGTAGATAGTCCACCGTGTAAGGTTGCTACCCGGAGTTTTTCGTGGTAGCGGAGCGTGGAGCTCCCAGGAAGAATGTCCAGTCCCACCGACAGACGGACAACATCGCCAACGAGCTGCAGAGATACCGGCACCGAACAGCCCTACCCCAACGGGGAGGACGTTTCAAGATACTTTCAACTCACCTCAGATGCCTGCGAGTCCTACCGGAGGACAAGGATTGACGCAAGAGGCGTTTATCGAAGTATTGAGAAACCAGCATCAGAATATAGTTCAACAGCAGAACTTGATCGCTGGACAAGGAGCCCAAACTTCAGAACTGACCAAGCTAGTTTCAGGTTTGGTTCAGATGCAGACTGATGTCTTGAAAGAACAAGCTCAACGCGAAGCGGATGAGCGCGAGAGAAAGGCAGAAGAGGAGAGGAAAGCTGCAGAAGAAGCTGCTACGTCCAGTACACCGAGAACAGGATCGCTGTTCACATCGGCGCCCAAGAAATCTGACTCAAAATACTCTGGAAGCAGTGGAGGAAAGATGGAAAGTTACATACCGAACTGTCCACAACTTGAGATCAAAGATTCAGGAAGAAGGCATGAGATCGGTTATCCTTCCGAGAACGATTTGGATCGTGGTTGTGTCTTCTGGATGAGTGCTATGCAGCGGAACTGCAAGAGGCAGTGAGGCAGACAACTGCCATTGAGCAAGGGAAACTTGCCCCCGAAGCCGCAGTGAGGAGTAGTAAACTGTATCACTGGATGAAACAAGCAATGTCAGGATACAAGAGAGGATTGGACCTCGCAGTACTGCAGGAACGAGAGCAGGGAGGACTCACTTGCGGATACGAGTTGTTCAGGAGAATCAACAACTTGCTTGGAGTCACGACTCGAGCGGAAGCACTGTCACTGCGGGAAGCAGTGATGAGACTTGACGTGAACGGACTGAAGCAACTCGGATGTCCATCGGCAGGGAGTGTTAAGAACCCGTTGGACACCTGTTTGTTCCTTACACAGGAGTTTGCACGCTTGCGAGATCAGTGTGCAGCATTCGCAGATCTCCAAATGATGGAGGTGGACCAGATCATGGTCATGATGAGGTGCTTGCCGCAAGAAATTCACAGACACCTTGCGTTCCACGGGAAGTCTGCGACTCTACGAGAGTTGATGGAGTCACTGGAGTTCTATGAACAGCAATCGAAGGCGCTCGACTTTTCCAGAGACAGTCACAAAGGAAATCCTGTTGGGTATGACCGACCACCCAAGGGAAGCCCCAAAGGAGGGAAAGATCGCACACCAAAGGGTGAAGGCAAAGGTAAGGAGATTCGATGTCGTAGATGTGGGAAGCCAGGACATATTGAGAAAGATTGTTGGTCAAAGTCACCAACGCGTACCGATAAGGACAAAGGAAAGGGCAAAGGCAATGAGAAAGGTGGAAAGCCAAAAGGCGGAAAGGATCGTTCACATTCCCCTTATGACCCGAAGAGAAAAGGAAACCCTAAAGGTGGCAAGCCTAAAGGAGGCAAAGGAGAACCCAAGGGCGGAAAAGGACCGAAAGGCGGGAAACCGAAAGGAGCACGTGCCAGTGTAGGAGAGGAGGAAGAAGAAGATATTCTCGGAATGGGTTGTGTGCTAGACATGACAGTACCACCCAATGTCCTACTGAACCAGCTTCACAGCTATGGCAACCGACTGACAACGTCAAGTGTCGCGGACACCGACGCCGCTGATCCACACCTTTTGGTAGACAGTGGGGCAAGCATCCACTTGATCAGTCAAAGTTTAGTGGATGAGGGATACCTACGGATTTGCCAGGAGTGGACCGTCAATGAACGGTGCACCACAGCCAGCGGACAGGAAATGATCCTAGATCGGTGTGTCGAAGCAGAGTTCAGCACGTACGCTCTCAGAAGTAGGCATGTTAGCTTTTTAGAATGCGATGGAGCTGCCGCGTCGTCGCCTGATGCTGCTTCGTCTGCCGCTGCTTCGTCGAAAGCCGCCGCGCCGCCGCCCGCAGCACCAGCTAGCTCAAGCCTGTCACCAGTGTCGCGTAGCATTTGCGCTGGCAGCCAACTGCAGAGGCCACAGAAGCTCAGAGTCACAGCGCTGATAGGATGCGGACAAGTTAGCTTGTTGAGTGTTGCTCTTCTTGCCAGTAAAGGTTGGACGTTTACATGTTCACCTGGCAAGAGCGGTTCCCGAACCTCCAGAGAGGTAGATAAACCGGCGAAGCCACCATGTTTGTCCCTCTCACATTTCGGAGGTCACGACCAGGTTCCAAACAGAACTAGGAGTAGTACAACTCATCTTGACATTTTTCTTTGGTGCAATGTTCCTTGGATCTCAATTGTCCACCCAGGAGCCATCGACGTTGACATGTCATCGTCACTCCGTTCGTTGCAGTACACGTCCGATGTTGACTCCAGTTCGTACCGTGTTGTTCGTTATTCGACCATGCATGAGGCAGTTCAAGATTCGGTCTTGCATGTTGCAGAGCGTGACGGTTCAAGTTCGGTGCATGAGCGCATTGAGTGTGCGGACCCCGTCCAGCCCAGGTTTCGTCGAGTGGAGCATGCCTTCGGATGCTTGGGTCGATACCACGGAGTTGAGTGGAGAGAAGAAGAAGGAACAGAGTCCGGAAACGGTCATGGAGGAACCGACGGAACCCACGCCGGGCATGGTAATCGCCCAAGTCGGACAACAGGATGCGGAAAAGGATCCATCGGAACCGAAGGAACGTACCGCATCGGAGACGGAAGTCAAAGGAACTACCGCGCCAGAAGAAGGGACACGAAGAGTTGTCCTTGTCACGATGGAACCCGAAAAAAGTACCGAAGTGATTGTGAAGCCTCCGGAACAGGCAGAAAAGGAAAAGGGATTGGAGGAAGTTCCAGAGCCCGAGACGACAGAGAAGCGCAAATCCGAGATTCAAGCGAAGATGCCAGAGCCCGAGATCCCAGAGAAGCCTTTTGTCAAGACAGAGACAGCTCAGGAGGCAACGTCCGAGCAGGAAGTGGCTTTTCGCATGAAAGCCTGGTCCAATTGGCTTCGTCGTCAAGATCAGAGAGAAGAAGAGAAGAGGATCAGAAATCGAGCCAGGCAGCGAGCGCTGAGACAGCAGCGCCGTGCAGATCGGATCGCGGGACGTCAGCAAGCAGTTCGAAAGGGACCATCACTGCGACGGTCGTGGACCGTGTCAGGAGAAGACCCGGAGCCAAAGGGGTCAGTCCGGAGAGTGTTGAAACAACACACCAAAGCCCCTCGGAAGGAGCGGACTGTGAAGTTGCGCCTGGTAGAGCGAGAAGTCCAAGCCGCCCGAGTTACCGCAAAGGGAGAGTACATGGTGCAGAACAAGCACCGAGCTTGGATCGCGCCAAAGAAGCGACCGCGACCAGGATCGTCGGAGTCGCGTGTGAAAAAGGAGTTCATCGAGATCAAGCCCTCAAAGGGAGTCACGATGGTGAGCCTGACAGCTTCAGAAGCATCGGATGTAGGGGATATGGATGCAGTACCGGAGAGTGCTCCAGCCCCGAGCGAAGCGCCAAAGAGCCGATTGTCATCAGGCCTGACTGGAGAAGAACGGGTCACCAGCGAGACCATCATCAGGATCGGCGCCACGCCGGAAGGAGAAGTTGTCGCAAAGAAGCAGGAGATCAAACCTGGGACTGCTTTCTTTATGAAGCGGAGACCTCAAGAGAAGGAGAAAGTGAAGTTCACGTCCCAGGTCAGGTCACTGTTGAGACCAGCCGACAACTCAGCTCTCAGCGTGACCGATGCCAGTACTTCCGAATGGATGTCGGAGACAGCCGATCCCCCAGTCCTCGAGCTGACAGAGGAGAACCTGAAGAGATTGGACGAATCGGTCAAACAGCGAAGAACGCCTTCGATCTTACCGATCAAAGCCAAATCTCGGCCTATCGGCCCTCAGCCGCCGCCAGGGCCGCCGCCCGGGTGGCAACCACCAGCCAAGCAACCACCGGTTGCGCCGCCAAAGCAGCCACCTGTTCAGCCGCCAGCCCCACCAGCAACCGCAGAGCCGGAGGAGATTCCGGAGCCGAAGACACCATCGGTTCCTGGTCCGAAGACGCCGCCGACCAAACCCAAAGCGAAGAGTCGACCGCTTACCGAAGAGCAGAGAGCGGTGGCGGAAGAAAATTTGGCTCAGAAAGCCCAAGATCTGCTCAGGAAAGCAGAGAGGGGTACCGCGACCCTCAAGAGAGAGAAGGAATCCTCGGCGTCGGGATCAGGTGCGAAGAAGGTACCGAAGTATTTGGAGCATCTGACCGACGACCAGCGAGCCCATTTGTTTCGCACAGAGCTATCATCCGAGCGAGAAGCAGAAGCGATCGAGTGGGAGAAGGAACTTGCCCGCCGAGAGAAGGAAGAGGAAGATCGCCGAAAGGCGCAGGCTGTGTATCGATCAGAAAGAAGAGCCCAGGCTTTGGAGCATGGACGAGAGATCCAGCGTCAGAGACAGGAAGAGTTCCTGAAGTGGAAAGCCGAAGAAGAAGATCGAGAGAACCTGACAAAGGCGAGGCGAATCTCTCTCGAGCAGACTTCCGTGCCACCAGCATCAGGAGGAGTGATTTTGACGCCAGCGCCGACAGCGGCACTGGAAGAGAATCCTTCGACGCCGCCAGAAGCGCTTCAAGCGCCACTGTCCGAGGAAGAGATTGCTTACCGCAAGCAACAGGAGCATCTGTCCAAGTTTTCGGACAAGAGGGAGGACGCGAAGTAGGACGCGATGTCCGAAGTGTCCAGGTTCCCCCCAAAAGGGGGGTAGAGCTTCCGGTAAGAGCCAGAGCGCATTTTTCGAACCCAGCATTCGACGTCGTGCGCAAAAAGGAAATCGTATGCACTGCTGAGTCGGAGCCCGAGTTCGAGCATCCCGAGTTCGAGTATCCCATCGAGTTACGAGGTAACAGACTAGCTAAGCACATTTTGCAGAGTCACACACCTTATGATCCAAGCTGTGCAGTCTGTCTCATGAGCAAGGGACTGAAACGAGCGCCGAAACGTACCGATCAAGTCACCAACGAGGTCCAGATGGATATTGCCAACCTATGCGCCCATCCAAAGTCTCCAAATATGTATAGGTATGTTGTGATTTGGAATCGGACGCATGGTATGATAGCAACAGCTGCCGTCTATGTAGACCAAGCTTCAACGATTCGTGTTTTGACAGCTGCCATCAACCACTGTTCGTCCACGGGTGCGATGGTTCTCAGCCATGAAGGCCGTGACTTGACTGCGCTCATTTCCGAACTCATTCGATTGAAGGTCGTCTCAAGGCATGAGACCAGTCGTCCAGGAAGACACGCAACTGGAGCCGAGAGAGCAGTGAGGACCCTCAAGACTCAATTAGGATGTATTCGTACAGTGTTGTACCAGCACGGGTTGATGCTAGGTAGTGAAAGCCTTCGATACGCCGCAGCAAACGCTTGCCATGTCCACAATGCGTTTCAGCTGCAAGTCAACAGTTCACTGACACCGTATCAACGCATGCGCAGCAGTGTAACTAGTTCAGGAGAAGTCCCAAATACCAATCGTGTGATGCCATTTGGATGTTTGGTTTTTGCCAGGCCGACTGATGGGTACTTGGAGAAAGTCAGAGAAGCGAACGCTCGTCATTTTGTTCCAGGCATTTACTTGACCCCAAAGTTGTCTTCGTTAGGTCACTTCGTTGCCTTCGAAGGTTCACAGGATGAGACCGTGGTTGTGCCTGTTCGAGACTTGAAGATTGCCTCACCGATTCGTTTTGTCGCTGGACTTGGGATGTTGTGTGAAATTCCAAATTCCAAGAGTGGAGTGAAGCCAGACAGGATTGAGAGACTACCGAATGATCTTTCGAAGCCCCAGAAGTTGGTTGATTTACCCATTCATGAAGGGGAACCACCTTGGTATTGGAGTGAAGTGAATAAGACTTCGAGATGTCCAGCTTGTTCGAACGGGAGTGAAACAGGTCATTCCGTTACAAGAAGTATCTTGAAGAGGAGTACAAACGGATAGTACCGATCGAAGACGAGTCGTCTGTGCCTGTCGTGCCTGAGGGATTGGAAGAAGGTATGGATACCGAAGGAAAGCCTGAATCTCAGCAAGAGTCGGGAGAAAGAGTTCCAGAATCAGAGTCAGAACGAGAGAAGAGGAAAAGAAAGTCTATCGATGAAGAGTGGGATAGATTTCATCGCGAGCATGAAGAGAAAGAGACTGGAGAGAGATTTCCAGAGTTTGATGACGTTCCATTCCATGCGCCAAAGGGACAGGAAGTGGATACCGAACCGACACTAATGCAGGAGGATCCAACGAATCCATATGAGATCGGAAAGAATCCGGAACCTATCGAGGATGATCGGATGAGTGAAGGCTATGAGCCAACGGAAGTACCGGAAGGGTTCAGAGCGCCCGAGTCACCCGGTGAAAGTCCCATGGAGATTGATCTGTTCCAGAAAATTCCAAAAAGAGGGAAGGACCGAAATCATGACCATTGGGAAGTTGACCTTGACAAGCTTGTGTTGAGGAGAGTTCACCACAGAAGTCGAAAATGTGTTTTCGCAGCATCATCACTGCCATTGCCGATGCCTGAGGATCAGCTGGTAGGTATTCAGAGGACGTACTACGTCGATGCTGTTGATGAAGGGCCCGTCGACGAGATTCCAAGGGACCAGTTCAAGGTCCATGTCAGCGAGTTTGGAACCCAGACCGCGCCATTGAGGCGTCATTGGAAAGGGTTTACCGAATTGCCAATCAAGCAGCTCTACATGTATGATCATCAAGGTAATGCCATTGCGAGCTTATCAGATCTAAGTAAAGAGTTGTGGGAAAAGGTGAAAGACCCCTTGTCAAGATGTTCGGATGATGAGGTTGAAAGGTTCTTGTCATCAGTTCAAGAGGGGGTACTTGAGTATAGCAGGAAGGTTCCAAAGGAAACCGAGGAGTCCAAGTTCGATGCGAAGGCCGATTCGTGCAGAGTATGGTTTGGTGGTAGATGGATTGTACTCCGAAAGCCATCAAGAGCGACTTCAGATATAGGTGAAGGTCCATTAGATGTGGATGCTACGTTCGAGGGAACGCACACAGAGGTCATTGCCCTAGAGAAGCACAGGACAGGTCAGGTCGTGAGTAAAGATGAAGCGCAAGAGTATTGCCAGATTCATGGTATCCGAATCATCTCAACCCGATGGGTAGTTGTGAATAAGCATGATGCTATCAAAGGAGACATCGTTCGATCGAGACTTGTTGTCCGTGATTTCGCCACAGGTCCGTCAGCAGCCGAGTTGGGCGTTTCAAGCCCTACAGCGTCATCGGAGGCGTTGAAGGTTGTGTTGTCTTATCTTGCTCAGAAATCAAGTTTTCGAAAGAAATCAAAGAAAGGAGGAGTTGGAAAGACTGCATGGGTTTTAGATGTAAGTACAGCATTCTTGCATGCCCCCGTGATTCACCCAGCGGTCGTGTCATTGCCGACTGGGATGGAAGATGAAGACGGAGAGCCTTTGTTCGTCATTCTTGAGAAAGCGATGAACGGACTTCGTTCTGCAGGAATGTCATGGTACCGTCACCTAGCCGATTTGTTAGATCAAGAAGGTTTGACAGCATGTGTGACGGAAAAGACTATCTTCGCCGGAAGATACAGAAAAGGAGTTGCAGAGACGGAGGAGGAGAATCACTTGATCGTTTTGATGTATGTTGATGATTTGTTGGTTGTCGGAGACGATCGAAATATTCAGAAGCTCGTTGATGAGTTATCAAATAAGCTTAGACTAAAAGTCACCGGAAAGCTAGAAGAAGACAGAATTCGTTTTCTGGGAAAGGTGATCGAAAAAGAAGAAGATGGAACGATTGCCTTATACATGGAGAAAGAGTACTATGAAGGGTTGATGAACTTGTATCCAGGAGGAAAGGAAAGTCAAGCGACCCCCAATTTGTTTCAGCTTTATGATCGTGACCGGGAAGAAGATCGGAAATCGTTATCGCCCGAGGCAGCAGCAATTTTTCGAACCGCGCTAGGTAAGCTAGGTTGGGTAGCTCAGTCGAGACCTGATCTTTGTTGGTTGTGTTCGATGCTTGCCCGAGGTCAATCTCAGCCGCTAGCTGTACACGAGACTGCGATGCGTGCGAGTATCCGTTACATCCGATCAGTAGCCGATCGAAAGTTGAAGTTCAGAAGTTATGAGTACTCAGGACCACCAAGGATTAAGACCTATGTCGATGCCAGTTGGGCAGCCGAAAAGTCCACAAATCGAAAGAGTACTTCAGGAGCAGCCATCTTCGTTAGTGACTGTTGTGTCAAAGCATTCAGTAGGTTGCAGCAGAGTGTAGCCTGTAGTTCAGCCGAGGCAGAGCTATATGCTTTGTTCGAGAGAGCGAAAGAGACTATAGGTATTCAACATGCCGTGGCACATGTCTATGGATGTCAACCTGAGGAATTGCCCATTCCAAGTTTGCTTACGGATTCGATGGCAGCCCGAAATGTCACAGAGATGTCAGGGTTGTTGAGAAGATTAAGACACATAGACATTCGGATCTGTTTTTTGCAAGATGCAGTCTACAAGGGAGTGATTTCCATCAGCTTTGTCCGAGGCACCGAGAATTGTGCCGACTTGATGACCAAGGCATTGTCGAGAGCTGTGACTTTACAACATATGGAGACGATCGGAGTTGTCAGAGCATTTCTTATCTCATTCGAAGTGCCCTATGACTGGATCGGGTGTGGGTTATGGATAAGGTCACATGTACCGAAATCCTGATTGTTGAGTTTTGCACATCGCCGGAGTCCGAGATGAAAGAAGTCGGAAGCCGTACGGAAGGTGTTGAAGTCTTGACTGTCACTGAGGCGGATGACGGAACCCGATCGGACACGATCGAGTCAGTTCGGGAGCAGATGATAAGCCATCGGAAGAGAGGAAAGCTTGTTGTCTTGTGGTCGTCAATTCCGTGTACAGGAGGATGTCCGTTTCAGTATATTTGCATCAAGAAGTTTGGTCAGGACTACATGGGTCATCTTCGAGAGTTGTACCAGATTCAGAAGAAGCTATGGAAGGTTTCTTACGGATGTCGGAAGTAGCCGGTTTTCGTAGCGATTGAATGGCCGAAGAGATGTGCTTATTGGGGATGGAATCAGACTAGAGATTTTCTGAGGAAACGAAAGACGTTTTCAACATTTGTGGATGCTTGTTCAGTCAAGTTGAACCAGAAGGGTCAATTGATCAGAAAGACCTGGAGGATTGAGACAGATAGTGCTCGGTTGTTGGAAAGCCTGAAGGTTTGCGTTTGTGATGGTCGTCATGATCATTTGCCGTCCAAGGAAGTCAATTGGAAGGAAACGCAACACTACCCCAGGAGATTTTGCGAGCTAATCCTTAAAGGTTTTAAAGCCGAATTAGAATCATAATAGCCAAGTAAGTCTTGCACGTTGTCTGAGCCGAATGGCACGTTTTTGCGAGCACTTTCGATTGCGCATTTCGAAATCTTGGTTTTGCAGACTGTGAGATACAGCTTTTCTTGGAATGAAGCTTATACCATCCGAGGTATGATGCCGGATGTGGGAACGGCGCTTGCGGCGCTGAGCCTGGAAGCAGCGACCGCTTTGGTCTTTGCAGCTGGTTTTCTTTTGGGATGCCTGCTGACCTGCTGCTGCCTGCGGTGTCGGAAGCATGCTGAGCCTGAGAGCCAAGTGACTTTCAAAGTCGATATGCCGAAGAGCTATCCAGTTCCAAAAGGCATTGAGCAATGCTCAAAAGTGTATTTTTCAGTGAGTGGGAGCAAGGTTCATTTGAATCCAACTTGCTCGGGCATGCACGTACCTATGTCGAAAGATATTTGTGCCAAATGTCTGTCCTCGTTGAAGAAGAATAAGAAGGCTTAAAGCCAGCCAGTTCGTTTCGAGCTTTGTGTCCAAGAGGGGGTGAAGAAATTCCATGTCGGGATGTCCACCTCGCTCGATGCTTGCAGTTTGCGAGGCATAAATTTCGTTTAAGTTTGGTTGTGAAAGATTTGGAACCTGGCGGTAGTACAACATTTTGTTTCTTAATTGTTTGAAAGCGACTTGTAGCGTAGTCGGAAGTTTTGAAAGAGTTCTTTGCATGTGGAGATACTTTAAGAGACTTTTAATATGTTTTTCGTGTGTTCTTTGTATAGTTTAGTGCTACGGGATATGTTTTGGCTCAAGGCCAATTCGTTTGGCTAGTGTGAGAAAAGGGTGCGAGTGTCTGAGAGCAGTTTGTGCAGCGTTTGAAGTTTTCCGAAGTGTTCGGAGGTTTGAAGGAAAGATTTCGTACCGTATGTGAGAGCCTGTTGTGAGCTAAAGATCCAGGGGAGGTAGGTAGTCTACCGTGTAAGGTTGCTACCCGGAGTTTTTCGGGCAGCCCCGGAGCCAGACCAAGGGGGCTTGTTCCTGGAACAAGCCCCGGTCCCCGCTCAAGAGAAAAAACAACAGAAAGATCCTCAATGGGCTTAAAGATCTGTGCCTCTGGCTCCAGACAGTGTATTCCCACCAACAGGCAACATCCCTAGATGTTGTCCTGGCCGCTGTGTCTTGTGCATCCACGAACTGAGCGCAGAATGAAGAACGGAATTCAATGCCCCGTTTCACCTCTTTCAAGACAGTCGCCCGGGCTCTGGCAGTCCTGATGAGATAATACGAGCCCGGTTGGTTCGGTTTGGGTGGTTTGGTTTTGTTTTTGGTGTTTTTGTTGTTTGGTTTTGTTGGTTTGGGCTGTTTTTGGTTTACCTGGCTCGTATCCTCTGAGTAACCCTATTTAATTCAATCTAGGTGACTTGTGCCTCTCGGCACACAGCGCCTCCACCCGTGCAAAAAAAAGACCAGGCGCAACACAAGTGAGAGTTCATCACTAACCAGTGAGCTGTCCTGTGACGAAATGTCTTCGATCATCGCCGGGAGAAAAGTCCGGTCGTCCCTTTGAGCCATGACATAAAAGCCATCAGAGAAAGGTCAAAAACATACACGAAAGGAAGGAATTACCAAAAAAAAAGTGAGGACGGTGACTAGGGAAGGTTACTTGGGTAGCCGCCCTCACCCGCCCTATCACCGGATGGCAAGAACGTATGGTGGCCAGGTGGGACCATCCAATCACTCCCATTTGGGGGTATGTAGTGGAGCCACCAAAGGGTATCAAGCTTGACGCACTCTTCAAAGGCATTAAAGGCGGCCTATGGGCGCCTCCACGCACCTCGCTTGTTTCTGGAGTAGGTTAGATTGGAGAGCGCAGTGCATTCGCCAAAAGCTCTGTGGCCTATGTAGCGAAGGTTCCCTGGGAGGACCAGGCTGGTCAGGGCCTTGCATCCCACAAAAACCTCCGCTCGGATTTCACGCAGGCGGCAGCCTTACTGTTCTCAGGCTATGACAGTGCGAGAAGGTGTGCATATGGAGGGTGGCAATTTCGCTGCCAGAGATGTCCGCCAGGGTGAGCAGTTTGCAGTTTTCATAGGCCTGGTGGCCGATGAAGGTCGCATCCCCACCCAGCACGACCTGTTGAATGTCAGACGAGTGGAAGCAGCCTTGTGGAATTCCTGACAGGGGGGCGACAGAGAGACGACATCTGCCATTGCTCTGACGTGGGGCAGTGAGAGCTGGCCTAGCACACTCTTCGAAAGCACAAGGCCCAACTACGGCTCCTATGGCCAACCTGCAAGCCTCTTCAGTAATGACACCTATTTTTTCAAGGGCACAGCATTCCGCCCAACTCGACACATCCAGGCATTTCGACCATAACCAGGGTATAGCACCCCTGGAAAGCCGCATATTCGATGGCAACTGCAGTGTCAGGCAGCTTAACAATTTGGAGTGAGTGGCAATACCGCCAGGCTTGTCGGTCAATCATGTGAAACCCTGGGTCCACTTTGACGTGCCGGAGTCGTGCAACTGAAAAGAAGGCTTTGGCCTCAAGTATCCCAGTGTCATTAGCAGGGACACAGATAGCTTTGGGGTAGTCCTCATACTCCTCGCCTTGAATTTGCTCCTTGCAATCATATTGCTGAAAACAATCTTGATGCGTGTCAACATCGAGTAGGGTGAGCTCACACCCAAAGGTGTCCAGGTGGCTGACAACAGGCAAGTGTTCCACTAGGAATGCCTCAAGTGTGGTGTATGCTTACCGGCACGTCAATCCGGATGGTGGTGCCTGCGACAGTGATAAGCTGAAGGCAGTACGAGCTGTTACCCTCAAAGTCGTTATCATCATTGCAAGGTAGGGACATGCCTGTGTCAATACTGGTGCCAGGGAGGCATCAAGACTGCTGTCTCCGTCTAAGCACTCTCACTCTACTACTGCTGGCTTGAGCCAGTTGCTGACGGGGCAAAGGTAATCCGTGGTCCCTGTGTGAGACTGTTACTGCATATGTGGTTACCGCATGTTGCCTGGTAGCACCCCCCTGATCAGGAGGTAGCGGACTTCCTTTTTGCGGGCAGTGAGTATCAATGTGGCAATTTCATGCAGACTAGTCTGCCAGCCTGGTGTTCAAATGTGTGCAGGAGTGAGGAACATTGCAATCCGACAACTGTGGGGAGGCGAGTCATGACTTACATCCAAGAGCACGATTTTGCCTCTGACAGATGCAGTTTGTTCCAAACAGGCCTCATCAGTCTGGCACATGACGACATCAGCAAGAAGAAATTTTCTTCCTTCGAGCTCCGATTGCGTAGTTTTCTGCACACCCCACTGGCACAGGGGATGGTCGAGGCTGTGAAGGACTCACTGTGTTCAAAATCCCAAGGAAAGTTTGCACAACGCACATTAGATTGTGCACGAGCAACTCTGCACTAAGGTCCTGACTGCCTTGCCGGTGAAGAACTACAATTGTCCATAGACCTGCAGGAGTTCGATCGACTTAATGAGTTCGAAACTGCAGTACTCGAGAACCTCCCGTACATTGGGGAGCGCAGCACCTTCGGATGCGAGCTTTAAGGACACCAAGTCAATTCTGACTGACCCTATTTGGGACACCCTAAGAGACAACAACTGCTTTAACCTGGTCGTCCGCCAGTGCCTTGTTCAAGCTGAGCACAAAGGGCAGCTGAAGAAACGGGTCAAGGCCATTTTGAGTCCCGTCCACCAGCACTGATCCGGTTTTGCCACATGCCTTTTCACATACTCCAGATGTCAGGCATGTACAAGTAGTGCAGGCATACACACCATGGGCGAGGCCGCTTGGCAAAATTGTTCTCGTCTGCAAGTAGTTCAACTGCCGAGCACAGAGGCTGGGCCCGGGACTTGGCCTCCTCCTCCTGCCTAGACCCACTGCTGGGTGAGGTGGTGGCTGGTTCCAATCCGACAGGGGGAGAGGAAGTGCTCTCCGGCATCTCTTGCCTCCAGTGGCTTCGCCTGTTTCTTTCTTCAACAGGCATATGATGGAGTCTGGGGTGAGGCAGTGGTATTAGAAGGACGGCTGCTAGGGCAGCCGCCTTCGCCTGCTTTACTCACACCAGGTTGGTCATGGTGAGAAGATGCACTCTCGCTCACCTCCGTGGGATCGTGGGGGCTGGCCTCTTAACCCCACTTTTGGCCTTCATAGGCTGTGGTTCTGGAAGCTCTCCTGCCCCAGTACTGGGAGGCCCACTGTGGCGACCCCGGACTCTACAGCGTTTTTAACCCTCGTTTTTGGGGCCGCCGGCGGAGCATGTTTTAGCTAGCGTTGTGATCCAGCTGTTCTGGCATGGTGTAATGATGGGCGTTTGGCATGCTTGGTGTTTTTTTGTTGGTCGGCTTTTTGTTGTTCGTCCGTTTGGGTGGGTGGAAGGGATGGCGTTGCGTGGTCAGTTGGATATTTGGTGGGTTGCGTGTCGCAGGTTAGGGTGAGCGACCTTGCGTTGGACAGTCTGTAGTTTTGTGTGCGATGCGGCTTGTTACGCAGAATTTTCCGAACCATTTGCTTAGAAGTTGTTGTTGGTCCCTTTTTCCGTGTTGTGGTAACCCACCCTCGTTGGCATGGGTGAGGGCAGGGACTGTGGCTTCTTCAATGGATCGTTCCGTGTCCTGAGCAGGGGAGTGTGTTCCTTCATCATCAGTGCTGCTCACCGAGATAGGGAGGTCTGCCTCGTGATCTGTGCTGCTTGGTGAAGGGAGCAGGCTTGGCTGTGTGCTGCCACTGTGGGCATCTGATTCTTCTTCTGTGAGGCTGACTTCTGCCAAGACTCCCGTGTCGTGTTGAGAGACCGATGCACTGGCGGCAGGCAAGTCGACTGGTGCAGGCCGCCAATAAATAGCAGCCAGCCTTGAGCAGCCCTGGCCTTGGGGGAAGATGGAGAAGGGAGTCAGTCTTAATTGAGTTCAGGTTGGCAACGCCATGCGTCATAGAAGTAAATCTTGTGCAGCTTCGAACTGATATTCTTTGGCCTTGTTGGCCACATCTTCTGCCTGGCCAGGCGGATAGCGAATGGTGCTGCCTACACTGAAACGTGTTCCGCCCCCTTTGCTGACTGTGTGAAGGAGGCGCCAGGCACGGGGTTGACTTCCATCAGGGACCACTAGCCAGTCAGGGTCGACTTTCCCATCTGCTGACGACGGGGTTTCGACTGATTCCGTGTCATTCACTCCACTTGCCCCCGGACAACAGCTGAGGCTGTCACCCTGAAAGGCCCCCGGAAACAGTTCGGTGGGCGGTTTGTCCATTGCACGCCACCGTAGTAGTGGGCAAAAACGCAGAGCACTGCTTCCTACGAGGCCAGAACTATACCCCGAAAATCTGCATCCGCCTATGGGCTTCCAATCAAAGGACCATGCCGGCGGGAGATGCGGCATTCCTAGCGCAGCAATGGCAGGGTTTCCCAGCCTTGTTTTTCTAGGCTTTCTTCTGGCAGAGACCTGGCCGTGCACGGTCCTTCTAGAAGGGGGAGCACTGACAAGATGCCCTGCTCGAATCCTGGTCGGTGGCATCGTGGTGGTCCTCTCGCCGACGTCTTGCAGGCCCGCATGAAGAGAGCGCTGATGCATTATGGGTTTGTGCTGACGAGTCAACTGGCCTCAGGCGCATCCCATAGTATTGGGCAGGGGTTTTTGTCTTTATACAGGCGGAACACAAAGGGCAACTGCGACAAAGAGCCAAAGCCATTTCTGTTCCTGCCGAAGACAACGATCGAGTGCTGCCCAATGCGTTTTCGCACGTCTCAGATATTCGACATGCACAGGTGGAGACGGGCGTCCACACCATTAGTGAGGCCGCTTGGTTTTTTTGCACGAGCACGGACGCCATGTGGGCGGTGTGCCCAGGTCATCATGAGAAGGATGGAAACAACTCTGCATATTGGTAAGGGGAGCAACCAGAAAAACCACAGAACCAAACACAAACAAAACCAAAAACCCAAAAACAACCCCAACAAGCACCAGAACCAGAGAACCCCAACAACCAATGTGGGCAGAGTTTCGACTGTACTAAGGTGAGACCTGTGAAACATGAGAGAGTGTTGTATAACTAGTTGGGCCTGAATTCTCGAAGTTTGCAACACACTGTATCAGGACTTTGATTGTTGTCCTTGAAGGCCATTCACCAGTGGCCTTCGAGCGCAGACAAGGGGCAGGGTCGCCCTTGCCAGGTCAGGTTGCAGGCACTTCAGCCTTGTTCGAATGTACGATAGATCAGCTGGTGCGAACCATTTGCAGCTCGTCAGATCAGTAATGATCGTTACCGGTCATCAACAGTTGCAATGTATTACAGGCCTTGGAAAACAGCCATCCTACGGCACAGCCATGACAAACGACTGCGCAAGCAAAGACGACTGTGGCCAGTCTTGGGCACGGAGGTGGTGGACATTGCAAAACAAACGCAGCTGCAGGCAACCTACGGACCTCCCTCATGCAGCAAAAAAAATCAGCTGCTTGCCAATTTCGTCTCCACATCCTGCTGTTAGTGAGCCGACCCGGCTGTGAGCCTCAGCTCTTGGCCGGTGATTGGCGCGCGGCGGTAGAACAGTGGACGATTGGCACCCAGGTGAGAACCTCAGTTCTTCGTCTGTGGAAGTCTGCACTCAGCCAATCTTGCGCAAAGAGGGCACAATGTAGAACAATTTCGGTTTCACCAGTTTCACCAGGGCCCATGCATGTCTATGGACAGTGACTTTTGAAGAACGCTCTGTCCATCCCATTTTGCACTTTGCACGCCCCCCAGGCTTCTTCCGCTTTCTGCCCGGGAGCCTTTTGGGCGGGCATGTGCTGCCTTCCCCACGGGTCGAGGCGCTGTGTGTGAAGAGGATGCGCAAGTCACCCTAGGCCAGCAAAAGAGAGATACGAACCAAGCGGCAAACCGAAACCAGAACAACAAAACCCAACCCAACAAACCCAAAACACCCAAAAAGGGCAAGGTTCGCTACCTCAAGTTGGCTGCGTAAGCCAGTAGAAAGAAGTGAAATCAGGTGAAACAAAGGGGCAATGAATTCAGCCTTTGCACTCAGTACTTCACCATCAGGTCATGAGCCTTTCTTTTCAATGAGGCTGTGGGATTTGAATACCGCTTTCGAAATCTGTTGGGCCCTTCCTGCGACAATGTGCAATGGGCTTTCAAGCTTTGCAGCCGAAGTTCCTTACTTCAAATGAGGCTTCATCGCTCAGAACACAGTGTTGCAGGGCATGGATGAGCAGTACAAATTCCGACAACCAAGACAGGTCGGAACACCATTCTCAACCTCACGATTGTCCAAATTTTTTTTGGCAAACAGCTGATCATTGGTTTTCGGCTCGCTTGGTTCGTATCTCTCTCTTTTACTGCCTAAGGTGACTTGTGCATCCTCTGCACACACAGCGCCTCGACCCGTGCAAAAAAAGCAAGCAGCTGATCATTGGTGAGCCTGGCAAAGTTGTCAGCGACTCCAAATCGTCAAGCTACCGGACACTGTTGTTTGCCTGCAGGACCGTGCTTTCCAAAAGTGCTACGAGCTCAGAACTGTTCTTGCCCCAGAGTGCAAACAATTTGGACGCAGTGTGTTTGCGGAATGCTGCTCCTTGTGATAGAAGCTGCTGAAGACACAACAAACCTGCTGGCCCCGCATGCCCAGGCCGCATGCCTTTGAGATGTCTTGCACTTCGGCAGATTAATTTCGAGAAGACAGAGCCAACCCCTCGAATTGCACACGCTGTTTCCCTTAGGGATGCACACTTGGCGTCTTCACCCGTGCGAAAAATATGTCGCCAGAGTGGAGTTGCTGTAAATCGACGTGCCGCGTCAGGCTGCTATCGCTCCAGCTGCCACGAAATCTGCACTTCGAGGTTCACTACAAGCGCTGCGCCTGCCACGAAATCTGCACTTCGAAGTTCTCAAAGTGCTGTATCTGTGACGAAACTGCGCTTTCATGTTCACTGAGCGCTGTGTGCCTGCTGCGGAATCTGCACTTCGAAGTTCTCAAAGTGCTGCACACCAAGCACTGCGTCTTCAAGGTTCACAAGTCCTGTACCTGCCCACGAAATCTGCACTTGAGGTTCGCAAAGTGCCTGCCGCCTGAATCTGCGCTTTGAGCCACAAGCGCTGCGCCTGCCACGAAATCTGCACTTGGAAGTTCTCAAGTTCTCAAAGACCTGTGACGAAATCTGCACTTCGATGTTCACTAACAAATTTTTGAACTTCCAGCTTCCTTGAACGAGCATCTTTCATGGGGGGCGCAGGCCAACCTGACATCAAGATGGCTGAAAAGCCCTCGCGATGAATCAAATACTCCGACTCACTCAGGTCGCCAGCTTACCAGCTGGACTGCACAAATGAGTTTCCTTTGACTTGTCGTTTGCTTGAAAAATAGATTTGCGTGCGTTTGCAAATTGACAATTTTTCCAATACATGCAATTGTATTGAAATTTGTACTTGAAAGTCAATTCAATTGCGTTTTTTTAAAAATGTGTTTGGCTAAAGGTTGCAAAAATAGGAATTCAAAACATGAATGTGGTTGAGCGCGGCGGATCTTTTCCAAAAGTAATGCGTTTGTCTGGGCGCAGAATGCAATTTGTTCAAATGTGATTGGGACTGTGGATCGCAAAACATGCGTTTCGGCCGCGCTTTCGCGAAAGAATGTGTTTGGATGGTCCAAGTGCAAAAACCCTTGTTCTCCAGTTGCATTTTCTTTGGCATCGGATTTCAATCGCATTTTGTTGCAGCGAGCAAACATAGTTTAATCTCATTGCATGTTGGATCATGTTTGTTCGCTTCTAACAATTACATGTATAACCCTCTTGTTCCTCGAGCATTGTTTAAATACAGGTTGACGAACGTTGATAATATCCTGCACAACGTGCATTTCTGACCTTTGAGGCTCCAAAGTTGAGCTGTTTCACATTACATATATTGATCATGAACAGGTTTTACACATGTAAACTCCATTTGTCACTCCACTTCAAACAACCCAACCTAGTTTACTCCCATGGTTCATCAGATCTTGATCGTTTTTTGTCCACGAACGCGCTCGACCATGAACTGGTGATGATGGGCTTCATGAAGCTTCACAAATAAGGCTTCTTGAATGCAATGTTGCCGTGAGTGCTGCAATCAACTGTTAACAGAAGGAGGGTTTGTCCTGTGTCCATAGTTAAGGTTCCCATCACCCTGGAATAAATCCCTGCAGATGGTGGATCACTATGGCCAAGCGGGCCCTATCCAGGAGTCACTCGCGCAATTGATGCGAGCAGTGCTTTGGTGAATCACCATCTTTAAATCTTGGGCCTCTCCCCATGCTCCTAAGACCTGCTTATCGATGAAGATGATCAACTGATCGATCCGGCTCAACACCTTCCAGGACCCTGCGGGTTGAGCTTTTTTTGCACTTAATCTGGTTGCGCTTGATCTTGCAGCCATGCACTGCAATCGGTCTTGATCGATCCGGTCACATCTTGCTCTAGCAGTGGTAAACTCATCACCATGCATGCATCACATGCACGATATCGGTCGATATGATCACATGTGCTTTTTTGAGACCGGTTCGTGGTCGGTCGATCGCTACGTGGCCATGGGAAAGCAAAATGTGGAGCTCTTGAAGGCTACTTTGCTCCATGTGCCATGACACGTGTTGCGCAAATGTTGTTTTATCTAAAATGTAATTCGACAAACCCTCCAAACCATGCCCTGTCAATTTAGGCTCTCTATGACGACATCCTCAAGGAGAAGAACTATGTGGTTGAACGCAAGCAATTGTTGAGAACACGTGCTGGATTGAAGAAATCGGATCGGCGGGTGCCTCACCTGCACTATATGAAGTTATTGCACTTTGGAATGATGGATGTTGGTCACCGCAACTTATCACATGTTGATCAGGAGCCAAAGTTCACCTTTGTCAACGTGACCGGCAAAAAGATTGTGGAAGCTGAGGCTGTTTTTTCTTGGACTGAGGGTTCTTTTGAGTTGAAGGATTCCCCAAAACCAGTTGCCCACCAAAACATAATTGTGTGAGGTGGACAAAGATGACAACTTCCAAATCCTCCTGGCAATGGTTGCCCAATTTGGTGGATCTCTTCCAACCCAACATGAGTGCAAGGCATCTTGGGCACACTGCAGTGAAAACATGTTACCTTACTTTGACATCTTTTGACTATGTTCTTGACTTCAACTTGTTGGCACCCATCATGATTGATGGGTGTCAGGTAGCTCTTCAGTGGGCCAGTGAACACTATGCTTTGAACAGGTTCGAGAGCACGGAAGAGCATGCGGCAACTTTCATCAATGTTTGTCACCAATTATATGCTCCATGATTCCACGGTCCGCTAGCTCTACCAGCCAAGGCATGGGCTGACCATGAAGCAGGACTACACAGAGCTCTTGCCATGTACGTCCAGAATCGCTTTCAAGCCAACCCCAAGGGTGGTCGGAATCTTGGCTTAATTGTTGATGCTATGGACAAGTTTTTTGGAACCATTGGGATCTCATGCATTGATGAACCCCTTGAGGACTGAAGATGGAAGAATGGCTACGTTGAAGGAAATCCTTCGCAAAAAGCTGGAAGTGCCCTGTCTCTATCTTTTGATTGAATGAGGTTTTCGGGGATGATCATAGTTTGAATCATAAACATGTCACTTGACCAGGTGGCGGGGCAGTTGACTCCGGAGGGAAAGAAAATGGCAACACGTGGAAGATCAGCAGCCAGTGCCTCTTCCAAAAGCCCCAAGGTTGGAAGCTGACATGTTTCTGGTTCTTGTTGGGAGGTAAGGTTTTTACCACGCCCCCTTTCCAAAATTAGAAACGTGCTCAATTCGATCCACCCTGCAGGAGTCAGAGCCTGCTCGTGTGACCTCACCGCCTGGCATCTTGAAGCGGAAGCTCACATATCCTGCGATGGACGCTGAGCCGGAGGACATGGAGGTTGAGGGTGCCAGGGACATGGAAGGGGCCGAGGAGGAACGACCTTTGACAGAAGATCCTTTGACAGATCCTCCTGCAGAGCATGCGCATGAAGGTATGGAAAGCGATGAAGGTGACAAGGGCACGTTCAAGGCTTGGTACGTATACGGTATACCAAAATGATTGAATCAATGTGCATGCTTGAAATCATGATAAATATAATTCCTTTTCATTATTTGAGAACCCCGGAGGATAATGATCCTTTGACCGTGGATATTCCACCTGACATTGCCAGAGCTACCCCAGAGGAATTGCAAGTCATGTTGAGAGAGATGATGGAAGAGTGCAATGAAAGGGATCGCAACCGCAGAAATATTGATCTAGTTAAGGCCGGGTGGGGTTCAACAAAAATAACACTGGGCCATGTATCAATCATGATATTGATTGATCTGGCCAGGCTCAACGCAAGATGAGAAAAGCTATGGGCGAAGCCGAGGATGAGGACAGGGCCCTTCGTGAAGAGGATGAAGAAGAGGAAGAAAAGAACTCAAGGGGTCGAGGTCGTGGACGAAATCGTGGTCGTGGGCGTCATGCTGCTACCAAAAGACCTGCTGCCAATGCGCCAATCCCCCAAAAGCGCCCAGCTATGAAGCCGCCAGCACAAAAGACTGAAGAGCCAAAGCTCCCTGCAACTCCAAAGCTTGATTCACGATTGCATCTACCTAGCACACTTTAATGGTTTTCAAAAATGCAGTAACTGTTGCAACAATTAACAGCCAGTTCAATTCTAACCAAGGAAAAGGCCTGTGAGGAATTGGAAGAACTGAAGAAGTTGGCGGAGCGCGACGCACTGCTGTCCTTGGAGGATCTTGAAGTTGACACCAACACCAAGTCTTGGCCTCATTTTTGCGGCACTGCGCGCAGTACGTCTGCTGTTGAATGCTAGAAGTTGGAGATCCCTGAACCCCCCATGAAGCAATACCTAATTCACCCAATCCTTGCGGTGAATCGATATCTGCTTGTTTGTTCAAGGACCTTCACCCTGTATGCTCCGGAAGATCAAGTTCAACAACCTGAGCATGAGGGGACCAAGTTGCCTACGATTGGTGTCATGAAGCTTGGCTTGACTATCACAACCTATGCAATAGCTGATCATCGATCAAATTACATTTTTTTGGCTTGAACTGGTGCACCAAGGATGCGATCTAGCAGCTTCTATGTATACGGGGTTGACAAAAAGCACGTCAAAAAGGTGAACGAAGAACTTGAGCTGCAGATTAAGGCTTATCGGCTTTCTCACATGGCCTAAAACAATTTAAACACTATGCTGATCCCAAACCAAGCCAGTCTGTGGGCTTCTTGATGCAGGTGAATGGACAGAACGGCGTCTCCTTGGGATGGACCAAATATGGTGGCATTGTGGCTGCGTAGGGGTCCTATGTGTGGAACACTGAATAAACAAAAACGGTGCATGTACATGTGTGATCATGATCATGAGCATGCAGCTAATCATATCTTTAAATTTTCAAGCTGAAATCGCTGGACAAAATGAGGTGGGACATTGCAAAGAAGGTTGCAAATTGGAAGCTGGCCCACTGGGAAGATTCTCAAGCGGAACATGTGGATTGATTTGGAGCATGGCCTACTGCAGTGGATCATGCATCGATGGACTATTGCACTTGCGCGGACTGCTCAAAAGGAGTTTTGAAGGTTTGGAGCAATTTTGATATATGTTTATAAGCTAGCATGCATATGTACATGCATGTGCTTGCAAGCAGGCAGCATGGCAGTCGAGTCTATTGAATTAAGTGGCAACTTGTGCAAGCTATAAACGCCCTGAGATGACAGGTGTTTTGGCTTTCAGGTTCTTTGGTGGTGTATATAGCCATGAAGGTGTGGCAAACATCACCGCTTGCTTTGAGTCGAAAGTGCGCCTCATGTTTGATCCTTTTGGGGATACCTTTGGTGGTGATTCTTGGATGCACCTTGAGGAATCAATTGTTTTATTGCAAAACTGGGTGCCATGGATCATGATCAAATTGGTGAGGATTCATACCTGCGACTTCATCGCGCAGAATTCTCAAGATGTTGGGCGTGTCGGTGACCAAGTTAGGTTGAGATTGAAGCCAATCATCATGGTCGAATCTTTTGGCTGATAACGTATTTGGCCTAGGACCTTACTAACATCGATCTTTTTTCTGGCCAAGCTGCTGTAGCACATGGCTTCCGTTCTATTCTTAGATACATGTACATGTGTGTGTGCACCGTGTGCATGCCTTATTACAATGATCAAGTTGCGCTCCCAGGATATTTTGGCGAAGCTTCGAAACTTCCTTGCATATATTGTACCTGAAGTTTCAACATTATTAGTAGCTACTGGATGCTTCATTTGCCTTCACCTCCCAAGGGCAACCTATGATGTCATAGAAGATGATGTCAATGGAGATCTTTGTGGAACGTGTTACACTGAGGGTTCAAGAGAGTTTGTCCTGATCACGCATGCATGCGCTATATATACGTTCTCTGAGCAGCTCATCATCAGGCTAGGCTTCATCCGTGCGATATCGCTGGCACTACGCCTCCAGCCTGGTGGTCTTTGCCATGCTGGACCACCATGCAAATCTTTTATCTGGATCAATAGGCATACATCCGGCAGGAACAGAGCAAGGCCATTTGGGTTTGCTTCGACATTGGCATATGTGTACCAAGCAAATGTGAGCTTTAGTCGCGATTTAGAGGACTATTGAATTACTGCTGCCAGCCATGCATATGTGCAAATGCGCATAGCTCTTTGGCTTGGTGCTTTGCCCAGGATCATGGCGCGCTTGGCAATCATTTGTCTCATCATCACCTGCAGATGTGCCTGGTTTGTTATTGAACAGCCGTTGAGCAGCAACATGCTGGAGTTCCCCTACATCAGGTGGCTGCAAAAGCTGCTTGAACGGATTGGGCTGAATTGGTTGACAACTTCATTGCCTCTTGTCACAATTAAATCATCAATGAGCGAAGTGTTGCATTGGGAATTACGTGCCCTGCATGCGCATGCCACTGAAATCTGAGCTGGATGGTTTCTTATGGACATCCGTATTTGAAGCCAACAAAAATATTTGGCTCCTGGTGACCTGGATTGATATTATATGGAGAGTGCATTTTGACAAATGTCTGCATGGCATCTAGTTTGGAATTGTAGCTGGACAATTTAGCCAAGGCCAGCATCTGGAGGTGTGAAGCGGAAGCTGACCAAACAAAATCGAAAGACAGCAAAAAAGAACCAAAGAAAGCGTGCAATGGTGAATCGCACTATTTCAAAATCTGGAAAGAAACAGGTGTCAGGATCTTAGCAATTCGGAAGCTCCAGTAAAGTCTGATCCCCAATTTCATTTCACACTTGTTTCCAGAGTCTGCGTCCTAGGAATGGGGGGCCAGCACTTACCGACTCTGCTGCTTATCCAATTGCCTATGGGCGAAAGATTGCAAAGCTTCATGACAAGCTTAAAGAGTCTAGAATTGAATTTCAGGAATCAGGGCTAGGGAAATGTTCAAGAAGTGTAATATATGTTTTGTTGACTAGCGCTATATGAACACTAAGGAGCATCCAAAGGTCAACATGGAACAATTGCTCTATGGTAAAAGGGGAAGCCTTGCACATTTGGATGTGCCTAAGGAGCTCCATCTGCTCTGCAGTGTGAATTTGGAAAGTGATATATACATGTGTTGGAATTCTCCACTGATCAGGCACCATACAATTGGAGGCATGCTCGCTTGGAACCGGTGAAGGAGTTCCTCAAGGTCCAGATCATGTGTGGGAGATATTCTCCAATTCTCACCGAAGGGTTAGAGTAGTGGTGTTCCCTTTAAGCTTTGGTGTATTTACAATGAAAATCACTATACCGTGCTGATTGTAGAAGGGAATGCAGAAATTCAGAACCTCATGTGTGGGAATAGCTAGTACCCATGCAGTGAGGTGGGCAATTCACATTTACATTAATTTGAGCAAACAATAGCGTGAAAGTGCGTGAAAGGAGCGTGAAATGTGCGTGAAATTTGCGTGAAATTTCGTGAACCATGATAAAAACACGTGAACCGGCATTATAATGCGTGAACCTGAAACGCTCAAAAAAACACCAAAAAACACTATGTCGGAGGATTTTTGAATATGTCGCCATTCTGTCTCAATCGCAAAGCACCATTTTGGTGCACTGCAAGTTCGACAATGGACGACCTGGTGAGCAAGGCTTTGGAGGATGCCGCAAAGCGGAATTCACTTGTGAGGAAGGGGAGTGTTCTGAGTGTGACGGAGACGGAAGCAACACCCCCATTACGTCGCAGAAGGCGCGCACATACATGTTTGTTTTGTACTGACTGACGATATTGCACATTGTGGTTCATGAACCATTTGTCAGATCCAAAGAGCAAGTTACCTCAGCAACGCTGAATACAGGACCCATGCATTTGTCAATTATGGACATTGTCAAATTTTATCGATTTCAGTTGTGATCATGAATCAACTTTGGCTGTTTGAAGGAGACTCTCAATTGACCATTCCGGCCACAGAGGAGGAGATACAACAAAGCATGGCAGAGGTCAGACAAATGGTTGAGAGGCAAGCAACCCCTGCAAAGTCGCCAAAGACTCTCAGAAAACTGAGGTCAAAGTCAACTGTTGATGTCCCTTCGACTACTCCTTCGCCTTCGACCACTAAGACCCCCAGGCCCACAGCAGCCAAATCAAAACCCAAACCAAAGGCAAAAGCTGCAGTAGCAAAAGCAATGGTGAGGAAGGTCTTGAAGCAAAAGGCAAAGGGAAAACTTGGGAAGTCACAGGCCTCGGGGCATAGCAGTGGAGAGGCTTGCAATGCATCAAAGAAAAGGAAACGGGTTCAGGATCCAGATGCCAAGAAGATGGCCAAAGGTGACAAGAATACACTTAAGACAAAGGAAGAGCCAAAGTCCCCTGCAGCGACCGGCAAAGCAATCAAAGAGTGCTTAGCTAGGGCAAACACCCGAGACATGAAGGCAGCCCCAGCAACACGGAAGTCAAAGCCAGCTGAACCTATCGATGAGCCTGAGGACGACAGCAATTGCGATTCAGATGCTGAGTTGGAAGAGCAACTTCGTCGAAAGCGTGATCAGCATGCGCGGTACATGAGATTTTCGAGGTCACTGAAGAGCCACTTGATTGAAAATATTACCAACAAATCGTGCAAATTGTACAAATTTCAAAAAGCACTTTTAGTTATTATAATTTATCTTGTGTTGATGCATTGATTGCATCCGTGCTCCTAAGAAAAGTCAAGCCCACCAGAGCTTCGCAGAGCCGGGCGTGTTGCTAAGCACAGTCGAGTGCTCAGAGTTGATCTACTTTAAATATGATGAGTCTTCAGGCATTAAAGACAATCCTGCTTGCCAAACTTAGACAAAGAGCAGCTGGCAATATTGCATGAAGCCTATCTCGAGTGCGATGGGAATTGGCAGACCAGCGAATTTGTGATGGAACTAAAGAAGTCGTCATCCAAACGAACACGTGGCAGACGGGCGTACTTTACCAGGAAGCAGCTCATTGAAAAGTACAATGAGGAACAAGCAAATGATATAATAAAACGAAAAATGGAGGACCCAGAACTTCGGAGAACCCAAGTTCTTGACAACCCAGACAACCCAGAAAATCCAGTTTCTTGGATAATTATGTGTGTTGATGTGTGTTGAAATGTGAGTACTGTGCATGTCAGCCTGACTTGACCTGCTGATTATATCAGCTAAGGAAATGAGGACATACCTCTGCTGGGACAGCACTATCGAGGAAACGGAGGAGGACACTGTTGTCAGCCAATTCTTCAAGGTCGTTGACCGTGAAGAATCGGAGAAGGGTGATCGTCGCGGTCGAAAAAACCAAGAAAGACAAACGCCACCGCAAGAGATCCAAGAAATCCAAGAAGTCAAAGAAAAAGGGCAAAAAAAATAACAAGAAGAGATCGCGGTCGACTTCATCTGCAAGCGACTCCTATTCGTCGTCGTCTGAATCATCAAGTTCCGCAGAATCTTCCAGCGAAGAGTCGTCGGAGGCATGGCTGTGAGGAAGCAATACAGTGCTATGCATGCATGTGTGTTATAGAGTATATTGAACCTGGACAGGACCCGAAGAAAAAGAAAAAGAAGGTGAAAAAGAACAAGGTTGACAAAAAAGAAAATAAGGAAACCCCAAAGCAAGCAGCAGCCCGAGAAAAGAAGGAGGCAGAGAAGGCCAAAAAGGAAGCGGAAAAGAAACAGAAGGAGGAAGAGCGGAAGGAATTGGCAAAAGGGAAGCAGGCAGTTAGTTGGTCACCATTGCCTGATGCGGATTTCATTTATGATATCATATCATGATTGGGTTTCTATTTTCTTCTTCTGTCAGGCACTATCCAAGATCAATGCAGCCATCAATCGAGCTGTGAGCTACAAGGAGAAGTTGATGTCCATGCAGCTGTGATCAATGTGATGGCATTTTACATTTTGGTGTGGTGCATTCGAATCATTCACACTTAACCATGATTGAGTGATCTAACTAGTATACTAGTATATACTATAACTATACTACTCAGGTCGGATTCCGTTCAATCAGCCATTGGCAAAGATTTGGAAAGTGGTCTGAAGAAATTGAAATCTGAGCGGACACGGGTGCAAGATATGGTTGACAAGAATGAGGCTGGGCATGCATACATGCGGGGTGTGAACTTGTCAGTTTTTTTTTGCAACCTCAATCATTGTGTGGCCATGCACCGACCTCTGGTTTTGAGACACGAATGTCGTAGGTGAGCAGTATCCCTAAAATCGTCAACATTGCCGATGATGCAGTTGAGAAGTTTAATGATTTCTGCAAAAAAAGCAACCTCAAATAAATCGATGGTTGCTGGCTATCTGTGTGGCGCTTTGCCATAGTCTTGTGGCATGGAGTGTGCTCCAGTGAAAGGGCAGGGCATGGTATATATATATATACCAATCTTAAATAGAACCTGCACTACTGTACCACCATGTTAATTTATGCATGGATGATCTCAAGTGTGGTTGGCCATTGCCCTTGCCTGCAAACACTGAAAGGGGTCTGCGCACGAGAACGTCACTGGAGGGCAAAGCCCACATGTGGAAATGAAAGGTGTGTTTTTGGTAGGCGCACCCTGGCTTCTTGAGCGAGTTGAGAAAAAAGAGCAAACATAGCAAACATGTACTCTGGACTTTGCTTTTTACATGCATGATGTATATGCCCAAGAAGACCTAAGAGCTGTGGAAGGACCTTCATCCTTGGGGACATCTTCAGGAGCTGCCGTTGTCAACAATGCGGTGGATGATGTGGCTTCTGGCGCTTCTTGACGTCCATGTTGCATGTCGTGTCCGTTGAGCCTCCCTTCCCTGCCCCTGCCACCGCCCAGGTTCTCTCGGTGTCCCGAGCGATGAAGTCGATTCAATCCCATGTAAAGGCACCTTGGCAGCCGGTAGGCATTTCACTCTGGAATCATAGTGGTAATTACAAGGGATGTGGGCACTCGTCCAACCAAGGAATCTGGGGAACATGGTTGTCATCCTGACAGTTTTTCTCTTGGACGCAAATCGAAGACCAACGCTGTTCGCAACTTTTGGAAACATACAGATGTGCCGATTGTGCTCCGGCTTCAAACTCTATAACATGTTTTTTTCCTTTGATGAATTCTATTTTGTGAGGCAGCTGTCACCTAGATGGTAGCTAGTGAGGGTACTACGGGGTACTTAAATCAAACACAAACCCAGGCTATTCAGGAAATCTCCATTCCCATCAAGAACGAGAAGCTTCCAGTTGGTTATGAGATGCAGAGATACCCATTCATTTATCCTCATGATTTGGTCAGCTATTTGATCAACCACCTGGGAATCCATATGTCCCAGGATTCGGTCACCAGATATTGGGTCCATGCACAAAGCACTGGGCAGCCGTTTGCTGTGCACAGCCCAGGGGATACTTCATGTATCCCCCTGGGGCTGTATGGTGATGGGGCAAGGTTGGCTACTGGAGAAGTTGCTGGGGTTGTGGATGAACTTACCACTTTACAGGCCACGGTCAACCCGATCAAGTCGCTGGATGTTGTTTTCAATCATGGCTGACAAGCTTTACAGCCACTGGACCATGGATCAAGTCCTAAGGCATGTGGTTTGGAGCCTTTGGGCTCTGTTCAGGGGTGAAATTCCACAAACTGGACCGTTTGGGGGCCCTCTACCGTCAAATTGGGTTGGTAGAGAAGGTCAGCAAATCATCCAGAATCGCAAGCTACAGTTCATTTGCACAGAGTATCGAGGAGATTGGGAATGGCATCGTGACCTGTGGCATTTTGTTGGGTGTTCTTGGCAATCCAAATCTGTTTGTTGGATGTGCCGAGCGGAAAGGACGGACGATTGGAACAATGCTTATTGGAACCTGGAAGAGAATTCGTTGTGGGCCGACAGTCCATTCACTTTGGCTGAGTTCATGGCACTCAGGCAACCTGACAGGGGGCTTTGCCACCAAGCCGCTACAACATCTTTTTTCACTATGTGTTTAAGTCAAGGCCTTTAACAATTTCCCCCCCAAATCTTTAGAGGGATCCCTGGATCTGCCCCAGGTCCTTTGGTGACGGCTCCAGGATTCCATCCATCTGCAATCAGATGGTGCTCCATGCACATTCTGAATTTAGGGCTGCTATTCAGGTCAAACGGAGCTTCGTTGCACCTAGCCTTGATTGGGTGGTGTGTCCAGCCTCCAGCCCAAACTAGACGACAGGGTGGCCCGAAAGCAAGTAGGCGGAAGAGAACA
>CAXAMN010027428.1:128884-161181 GCA_963970005.1 Durusdinium trenchii | reverse complement strand
AAAAAACTCCTAACTTTTCCAACTGGGTTTCCGTGCGTTCTGCTGAAGTTGGTCTGCGCCCACTCCTGCATTGGGCTAGCCAAGGATTCTATTGATAGAGGACCTGAAGTATTTTGGAAATGATTCCTTCCGAGATTGCCTGGACAATGCCTGGGTCCACTTCAGGGAGTTCTTGAAAGCTCACAAGATTCGATGTTCTCAACCAAAATTCAAAGAAAAAATGGTACCTTATCTGGGATAGCATTGGTCAACATGTGCTGCCTTTGGAACAAACGTGTGTTCCCATACAGTGGGCTTGTCCTCCGCCTGAGGTGAGGAAAAAGGACAATGAAATATGTTGGACTCACAAAGCCTACAATGGCCGTGTGATATTGGAATGGACAAGCTGGTGCTTGGAGGATTGCTGGAAGAACCACCCAGAGCTTCGAAGTCATCGCTTGATGCTGACATTCCACGCCCAGCCCCTTAGATAAAAATATGTTTTCCCTTGATCAAACCTGTGCTGTACCCGGCTCTAGCCCTCGTGAAACATTCGCGCGCGGTCCTTGCAAGGAGGAGTATGGCTCGCTTCATGGGCTTTATGGAAAGGGCCAAACGGTTTATGTGCCTAGGTTGTGTCTATGAGCATGAGTACAGCTGCACTCTCGCGAGTATTTTTCTGTTTCTGAGGACGCCTTCTAGGGCACAGGAAATGTTTCAAGAAGGTCGCCAATATGTGAATGCCTACATGGGCCTCAATGATCTTGCGGTGAGGCAGGTTTCTCTTTTGGCAGTTCCCTTCACGAACACATGACTTGTTGGAAAATGTTTGAAAGACTTTTTTGATTGATCACTCCAGGGATGGAAGAAGAGAATGGCTGATTACTCCAAAAGTGCATGTCCCTTTTCTTAACCTGGATCCTGATCATGAGTGCAAACCTTGTGTACATGGGTGCACATGCTGGAGCTTCCTAGGCTTTTGGACACTTGATCCATCATGTGCGCAAGCACTTGGAGAATCCTAGATATTGGCATACATATGCCGATGAGGATTCAATGAAATGGAGCAAGAGTCTTGTGACTGCAAGCGAGCATGCATGCATACAGGCTTGTAGCTCCAAACTTTATTTCGTTTACCTTTGAGTTGATCATCCCAGGCATAGCGTCGTTTTCAAAGCCAAGAACAAGACACACTTGGCTCCTACGCTGTCTCAAGCTGCGCATTCGATCCATGCAAACCAGAATCTCAAGGCCCCTTGTCTGCCAATACCTTTTGGTGTGTGTGCATGCTTGTCCTGTGTCTTTTGTGGTGCAACATCTTACGTGATGAGGCTCAATGCAAAAGCACAAACAAGTGACCACGCAGACCGCACTGGATGAGAAAGAGCGTGATTGTGCGTGAGAGGGTTGCCATGTCAAAACACACCAAAGAATACATGTTGTTGCAACCGGCATTTTTTTAATGCTGGTATGAACGATAGGGTAAGGAATTTTGTATCACCTCCCTTTTGAAACTAGCGATCGCTTTTTTTGTGCGTTGAGCCACATTTGTTTTCAAAATTGCATGTTCAATCGCATTTTTCAACTATACATATCATATATATATATATATATCCTCACAGGTGGCTGTCGAATGCGCGGAGGAACCCTGTGAAGCCGCAAGGAGGAGGAACCCCATTCCCCAAAAGAATCCACCCATCCTTCTCCACTCTTCTCCACCTACTTGGACCGTCGGGACACGGGGTGGAGACAGCAGGGGAATAAAAGAACTTTCAACAGTTTCGAAACGGTCCGTTTTCTGACTGGTGCTTAGTAGGGAATGAGGGAATGAGCCCCAATAGAGATTCCTTTGGATCCATTCCCTCATTCCCTACTAAGCACCAGTCTTCTTTTTTGCTTAGCACACCAAAAGTAAAATTTTGCACATTATGCCTTTGGCCAACCTGGCTGAATTCCAGGGAAACTCCATTTATTTCCACATGGTGGTGTTGCCAGCTACAAAGAAGGTGTCAGCATGAAGAATTTGGCATGCACACCCTTCGAGTTGGGATGGGGTCCCTTGTCCAATTGTTTCATGAGCAGTTTCAGGCGATTGCCATTTTGAAACAAACATGACCCCATGGTTTCACTGTGTGTTCACATGCAACAACCCCATTCAATCGTTTATCCCATGGTCCAATTATTTTTTAATTTCATTCTTTTGACTGGCCATTTGTCCATTTTTACGACGAACGCCGCCAGCTCAAGATTGCCATCAAACATGAGCTGAGTTGCCGTGCCGTTAGATGACGTCACATCAATCGAAACATCCAAATCAAATTCGAAACAACACTTCTTTTTCCTTAGAGACCCTTGGAAAAATCCTATCACAGCAGGATGACTTCAGAATCTGTCGTGGTTCACGGTGCAATGCATGTGCGTTGAAGGAAATGTCGAAGGCTGGGAACATGCACCGCATGTTGAAGGTTGGGAGATTCGAATCTTGTGCGACAGAATGTTATGCCAACGATTTTTCCTGGTGTCATTTCTGTCATGAACACATTGCGTTGTTTTTACATTGACCTCGAATGATAAGACAACTTTTTTCAATGATTCCTTTTGTTTCTTAATTCTTTGATGTTTGCGGGGTTGGGGTGGTCTAGCAATTGAGCAGAAGGCGTTGGAAACTTGGATGGCCATGTCCAATTAGGAGGTTGCTTCTGTTGTGTTTGGAAAGGTTCTTCATGCTGTAAAAACATGTCAACCTCGGGATTTGCGTGATCAACCACTCTGCCCTTTTCTGACAGGCTGATGGCGTGCATCAGACCCAGACCAAGACACCAATGGTCCATGCCGAACGGAATCCCACTCCCGCGTAGACACAGTGGTGTGGTCAAAACAGACAGCTCCAATTTGAAGCTTTGTCAATGTCTGTGCAATCTCGGAATCTGGACAGTCTTTTTGCGGAGGCAGTTTACACTCATTTTGTCAAATGAACTGAGGCAGCGCTTTGAGCAGTTGCCTTTGCCGCTTGGTGCTGCAGTAAGGCAGGGCTCAGGCATACCGCGTTCGATCCTTTTAGTTGGTCTTGTTGGACATCCCTTTCTCCGTTCGTTTTCTCCTTTTCCTTTCTTCAGTCACCCGAAAAGCAAGAAACTGATCAAAAGGGAGAGAAGTGGTCTCACATGTTTGACACAACTCTAATCTCCACGTGCCGCGAGTGTTCTTTACGTTGAGAACCAACCACGATTCGCCATCGATTCGCCGCCGTCGATGCCATTCGACTCGCTGGTATCGCCATGTATCACCGGGCCATAGGATGTGTCGTTCTTCTTATTACCATGCTTTCGCTGTGGTATTGAGCATTTCGATTTTCCCCGATTCCCCAAGTTCCGTGGGTAATCCACAGCGAAAGCTGTACAAGAAAGCTGCGCCTTGACTGGCTTTTCATCTGAGACAGACTGGTTGCATTTGTTGTCTTAGTGCTGAGCCGCAAACATTTTCATGAACAGTTGCAAGTGTCAGCGCTAGGCATTTGAGCCGCTGTCTGAGAGATGGTGGACATCATCGCAAAGCCGCTTGTATGCCAGACGGCTGGCGGATCTTGCGTCTGGTGGCTCAGTCGCTCCACGGGACCCGCAGGTCCAACCGTGGAGCGAGCCAACCGTATGGAGCTCTTGGTGGAGCGAGCCGTATGGAGCTCGGGTCCACAATCCCCCACAGGACAATCTTTACCGATGGGACTGGTGTTGCGTGTCGCTATGGGACTGGTCGAAGGGACTGACTGGGGCCTCAAGGTTTGGAAGTTCCTCTGGCAATTGCAGGTCCACAGGCTCTGGGTCAGGGTGCTGCATGCGCCCTTTCATTGCTTATACTCTGCTTGCATGAGGTTGACAGCTGACTCTTGGATAAAATCATGTTGCCAGACATTTGACTCATTTGATCATCAGTTCATCAAGTTGGCCAGAAGCTTCTTGGCCCAAAGGATGTTGGAACATTTGACCTTTGTCTAAGTCTAGGCTTGATTCAACTGAGGGGATGCGGCCTGTTGTGCGGGCTTTATGCCGTTTTTGGCAGGTGAAAGCACTGCTCGACTGGCTCACGCATCAGCGGCTCTTCCCACGGGCCTGACGGGGTTTGGGCTTTGGGGATTTCGTTCCGGCGTTTTTCAGCTTTCTCGAAAGAGATGTGGAGATGTGGAGATCTTTGAGAGGGTTGTTTCGGCCTTCCCAGAACACATCTCATGTTTCGGGTGAGGTCGAAGTTGGTCAGTTTTCACCTCACCTCACCCGGTGTGTTCTCAAGCGCTACTGGGTGGTTGCTATACTGCCTGTTCCAACCCACGACGCACCGGTGCCGTGAGCAGCGCCGAAGAAGCAGAAGACGAGTTGGTCCGGGGTTGAAAGGGGGGGTTCCAAAAACCACGGACTGGAGTCCTTTTTTGGGTGGCACGTTTTTGGAACCTGGCTTCTAAGTGAGTATCAGAGGAGGTTGCACCAACCAACTCCAGTATCCTACGCATCCAGCCACATATACCTGGCTGTTCGGGTCCACGCATTGCTCAGCTCCTTTTTTTTGGGGTCGCATATCAGTACGCCACCGGTCCGGGTCCTCCGGCCTGGGAGATCGGTTCCAGGGCCGGACCGGTCCCTTTGGGTCAAGCCCCACTTTTCCTCTCAACGGGACTGGGAGAATGCAGCTGCACCAGGCTCTTTTTGCAGCTCGGGATGGATCACTTCTAGTGGCAGGGGTACGGAGGCCAAAGCGGACAGGGGGCCAGGCCTTCTTGAGCTCTCTCCAGTCCAGTTGGAATATTTTAAAGGAGGCTTCGAGAAGCTCTCGACTCCTATTTTTGGGCGGTGGGCGGTTTGTAGCATGTAGCTATGTACATTTTACTACAAGTGGTTTCCTGGTCAATTGTCCAAAGGCGCAGCCTTTGTCTCCTTTGCCACTTTGTTTGCAAAGATCCGAGGCGGGCGCTGCTCACGTCCACCGCACAGGCGGCACGTGCAGCACCCGCTGACACATGGGCATGGCATCAAGCGGCTTGGCATTCCGGACCAATGAAAGCCAATTTCCAGCACCCACGGATTCCGGGTGTCCATTTTTTTTGCCTCTGAAAAAGGGGTCAAGTCATGTCCAATTATACTACCCCCATAAGAATCCAATTTGATGTTTCATGCAGGGCATTTTTCGACCGATGAAGCGAAAGAACACCCCGCCACTGGGCGCGGCGGAGCACTGCTGTCTTGGGGCAGTCTGCCCCCTCGGCGGCGAAGCTAAGCAGTCGACTGTCTTGGGCTCGTTCTGACTCGCTCTGCACCTGTTTCGGCTCAAAATCTCAAGTGGGTCCATGACCGACTGGTGCACTTTAAAACTTTGAGTCCTGGTTGCAACAAGAAAACATGGTAGAAAAACAAGAGAACATGGTCGCATTTTCCATCCCTTTTTTTGCAATGTGACCATGTGTTTTTGGCCTTTTCCTGCTTGTTGGCACTCCTTGGCGCGCCTGAGGACCGACCACTCCGCTTACACTGTAAGCGGTGCCGAGGCGAGTGGCGCGGTTCGGATGAACGAGAAGTGACCGCTTCCACAGTCCGGCTGAGGGGACACACTGTGAGCATGAATTCCACGCTTCCAAGGAACACGAAAACGCGCTTGATCGTGCGAAAGAACGATCAAGAACGGTAGGCTCATTGTGGCTGGCTGCTGACACTTGTAGTCAGCTTGCCACTTTGGAACAATAAGGGCTTGCTTGGATCGGAATCCCCACACTGTTCTGGTCTCCAAACCTTGTGTGGTGTGGAAGATGTTGAAATGACTTCGCCCACCCGTAAGCACCGGGAGCCAGGGTACCATGATGATGCGAATCTCGCATTTCATGGTGCGGATCTGAGACGCATGCGACGCATGGTGCGGATCTGGCCCGAGGTCAGTTCGGTCCTTTCGGTCACCCGAGTCGGGATTGCCCTCAATCAGGCATGTTTGGAGGAGTTGAATGGCGACCTTCAATGGACGTTAAGCTTTCTTTGGCATTGTTTACAAGGGTCTGATTTCGAAGAGACATCCAAGTCAGTGAGGATCTTGTGTCATGACAACTCTAAGAGCCAAGCTGAAGAAGGAGTCTTCGCGAATTCTGGCCTTTCGTCTTTGAGGTGCTCTTCTCCATGCCTGCTTGGAGCCTGAGAAGAGAGGGCCGTGTCTTCATTGCTTTTGGACTGTGGGAGGGTTGATGCGAGTTGGTGGCGATCTGGAGTTGAGTTGCTTCACTTGTCCCAGTTGTGCACCTCGCTTCGCTCCATGTAGCAGTAGCATTCGGACGGTGGGGGGCCTGTAACACTGTTGCACCACTAGGGCCAGACGCTCGGCAGAAGGGCAGTGTTGGGATCCTTCGCAGCCATCGAAGCCATCGAAGCTAGATTCAGATGAAAAATGGGGCCCCAAACGGCGCCCCTCCGGCGACACGGCCCTGGAGCCCTACTGGTTTCTGTGAGCCTCACCAAGGTGGCACTCGAGCCCGAAGCCACCACCTGTCCGCGCTCCCGGGACGACGGGGAAACCGCGCGTGGGCGACGGACACGGTCCAGCGTGGTGCGGTGGAGCCACGTGCCGAAGGGGGAGCGTTTCACCGGTGAAAGCCAAGCAGTGCTGGGTTGGAGTTTTTCGTAGACACCTCGATAGAAGCTTGTAGAGGCCCACTAATCATGCGTGCCACTATATTTGAGGGTATTCTCTGTAAGAGGAATCTGTTGGATCCAAGCTGAAAAGTTGCTGCCCAGTCAGACTGTGCCAGATCTGACTGCAGGGCGCCTGATTGTTCCCCCTGCACAAAACAAACACCGCCACGTCTTGCCCACAATCTCTGCAGCCACGGCGCGTTTCGGAGACCCCGCTTTCTTGGAGTGACTCGCATGACTTTCTGATTCCCGTCCCGTCCGACTTCGATCTGACTCCCAGGCTCAAGCCTCGTCCAGCGGGAGCAGAGCATGAGATCGAGGACGGTGGGGAGGGAGTGGAGGAGTGGAGGAGCAGGGGCATCGGTGGGCTTCTCAGCAGGGGTGGATCAACGTGATTGGACCCTCATGTGATTGGACCGGTGCGTTCTTCGTTGATTGGGGGGATTCCGTCCAACGATGGACCACGCGAATCACCCGGGCTCGGGCGCCGTAGCCGGCGGCTCGGGCGGAGCCAGGAGCTTGGGGTTTCGAGGCAAGGTCAGGTCACGGCAGTCTCGACTTGGTCACGGCACGGAGGAGGAAACACCAGATGGGCACTTCGATGTGGGTTCCGGTGCAACTACAGTATCACTCACGGACGTAGGTTCAGGTTGTTCAACCAGGTCTCTGACTCCAATTGGGTCCGAGATGCATCTTCCACTCGGACCGTCATCACCCTTTTCTGACCTCGTCCTGGGTTTTGCCCCCAGGACGAGTGACGCGTCAGGGGCCCAGTCGGACCCAGCCGGGCCCAACACAGATGGTTACAGTGGGTTCGACCCGATAAAAACCATGCAGAGTCCATGGGTTTTTTCTCATCAAAGCGACCCGGAACATCGGTTTTGGAGTCATTTAAAGACACCTTTAATAGAACAAGTCGGTCGGACATCACCTCATGACTGTGAGGTTTCTGTCAAGAATATCATGATGGTCTGTAGAGTGCGTGGAAAAGTCCAAAACATTCGCTCACGTTGGTTATATCTCATAAATGGATGATTTTGCAAGTATCACAGGCTTTTGGCTTTTGCTGGGCCAGGAACAGAGGGTCCGAAATCAGACCGAGCTTGCACACATGTCGACATGTACGAAAAGAATGCCAACCAAGCACTTTGCAAATAGAAAACAGATCCGTTTTCGAGTGCAGCGAGACATTTTCCACCAGAACGTCTTCGGGATGTCGTGCGACGTTCAGGTTGGAGACCGAGGCCCACGACAGACACGACGGGACGGGGTGGGTTTCGGTTTCACGGACGGTGCCATTCCTTCACGGACGGGACGAAGTGTTTGGATGAAACGAACTTCGGATTTTTGGTCTCCAAATGAACAGAACAATAATGACAAATATCGCGCACACACACACACACATACATGTGTATATACTGTATATACGTATAGTTCTGAACATTGCAGACGTTTTGGAACCAATAAGCCAGGGGCTGCACGTACTTCTGCCGGTTCAGAACTCCTCCATCCCTTGAAAGTCTGAGAGAGATTCAACGACTTTGATCCAAGGGTCATAGGTTCTGAGTTTCAGGGCTTTGTAGATCCAATACATCTCAAACTGGTGTGCTTCTAGTGATTTTCTTGTGAGCTCATTGATGAGCTCTCTGATGAGCTATCTGAGCAACACACCTTTGAAGCCCTTGATGACATAGCTTCCAATTTGGATTGCAGAGATCGCCGCAACCAGGTGCGGACCCACTCGTTTCTCTTGCAGAGCAAGCAGGTGCGATGCGCTCGACATCACAAAGGGGAAACGAAAGAGATGGCTGTGAGGAAGAGAGTTGATGGCTGGAAAGGAGATAGACAGGATTTTGGACATAGAGCAAGAAACGGGTTCCAGTACATGTGGAGTTCGTAGACATCCACCTGACATTTACCTCATTTTTCAGACCCTTTCAACAGAAAAACATGGGGTTCCCCACCTTGAGACAAGCACGAAATCACCATCATCTTTGCGCCAGATGCTATCTAGTTGGATGTCCTCTGCGGCTCTTGCACTTCTAGGCCTTGGAGACGGGACGTATCATGGAGGGCGTGTCCTTTGGACACGGAGAGTTGCCAGGAGTCAAGCTGGTTGCATGGCTCCAGTTCTCATTACCGTAGTGACGCTGAGGATGAAGCGAGCATTTGAACCGTCAGCTGAGTCCAAGACGGACCTGCCGACGTCCATCGGGTGGTGAAAGTCCGTCGACCTTCGCAGTGGGAGGCCAAAAGCCTCAGTCCAAGGGAAGCGGGATTATGTTCCTGATTTCGGTCCGGAGCCTTGTTTTCTATCATGTGCTCTTTTTGAGTCACTCATGGTTTTAGTAGAACACAGTTGAAGTTTTCTCACAGGGTTCCAAACAACTGATTGCTTGGAGCCAACTACTGTAGAGTGTATTGCTCTTTGGGCTGGATTATCTGCTTTGGCAGTTGCAGTTATGCTGCAGTTCCATGCCTTTTGCGAGGTCATATTGACTGGAGTCCTTCTGGTTGGTGGCTGCATCCTGCTAGCTCGAGTGGGGCATCCCAGGCAGTGGTCTGCAGGGCGGGTTGCTCAGCGTTGCTGGAGATGGGGAGACAACCTCACGACGGGCGTTTCATCGACGATCTGCCTGCCGGGATTGGATCCTGGTGTGTTTGATGCAGGGAACTGGTCGGAGGAAATCACCGGTGAACATGCAACACTCTCTTCAGGTTCCTTGAGCTGTCGACAGCTCTCCTTTAGTTGGGAAGAACATGTTTGGGGTCTCGCAGCTGCAGATGGAGGTCAAGAGCTTGCGGAAAGGTTCTTGTTTCAGGGAAATCGGCTGCGATGGGCACTGCAAAATTGCGACATGACCCAGAATGAGAGGTGAACGCATGCACCAACACCTTTAGAAGTGCATCGTGTTGCTTTACTTTGACTTTGACTTCGAAGAAACTCCAGCTGTAGAAGTGTGGAGCTTTCTGAAAGGTTTTTCCACCTGTAATTCATGTGTCCTGAGCTTGTCCTGTTCAGCAGGCCTCTAGGCTTGCCCAGGAAGGTTCAAACCCGAACCGATGCCTTCCGTTCTCCCTGAGGTGCACAAATCCTGGCAGCAGGGACTCGTCACGGTCCCCCAGCCCGCCGTCGGTTTGGTGCGGTTGGGCCGGACGACCTGGTCGTGTCGAGGGACGGACGCTTCGGCTGCGGCGGGGCGGGGTTCGTTCGGCACGTGCTCTCAGGCTGGAAGGGAAGCAGAAGCCAAAAGCACTTTCATCCAGGCGAACGGAGGGGACGCGGCACACCGCCGTCAGCACGCGGAAAACGGCCCATACTCCGGACGCGGACGCGGAGTGAGAGAATGGCGAGAGAAGCCGCTGCAGGAAGGTTGTGTGCTCCATTGCTTGGAAGGTTTGGAGAATTGGACAAGCAAGAAGCTAGTAACAAAGGGCATCGCTAGGAACGGAGCAAGGACGCTACGAACCTAGCTCCTGGCCCTACTACTAGTGGCCTTGGATAGAGCGTGATTGGCCCCCACGAAAGGCAGCGGCCGTAGCTTTCGAAGGGATGTTTTGCAAGGTTTGCCACCTACGTCACATGATAGCTTTTTCTTTTCTGACATGAACTTGTCACATCACCTGCGGAGCCTTTGGCCTTGGGCGGGCAGAGGCCACCCCAAAGAGCTGGAGTGGCAGTGCTCGTGCACGGGGTCCCAGTGTCCAGCAGTTCGTCTCAGTAAGGCGGCTTGCCTCTCAGAGTCTTCTCCTTCTCGGCGAAGAAAAGACGGAACAGAACGATGAAACCAGGTTCACCCTCACTGCGGAACCGAAGAACTGGCACGGAAGAGTCGAAGGATAGATACCAGCACGGTGCTGAGTCAAAACAGGAAGGAGAAGCATGGAGGTGGCGCATCCTATCATCCTCAACCAGTTTTTTAAGCCTTGTTACTCCAGATGCGCACCTCATGAGGACCTCTCCTTCCACAGAAGGCCGACGGCACATCCAAGGGGGATTGAAGACGGACCGCCGGTTTTGCGCCTCAACCCGGCTCTCGGGAAGAACCTTCTTCAACGACTCGGACGTCGTCCACACGATAAAAGCGAGCGGTGGTTGGACTCCGCAAAAGACGCCTCGACAACCTACGTGTCTTTTGAGGAGTCAAGACTTCGGAACTCTTTCACCAACGGAGTTTTTGTTTCTTTTTTCATCACCATCTGACTTTGTCACAGGCGAATCGCCATTGGCAGGAAAAAAAACAATCACCATCTGACCCGAGCTTTTTTCTCCGAGGCAGTGCCAAGGGCGCCCAAGCCAGGCATGGATGGTGTGTCTGGCTGATGGGGAGACTGACATGACATCTTTTCCCAAGGTAGCAAAGATGAATCCCAACAACTTATGTGATTGTATATATATTCACTTTTTGCCATTTCGCTGCCGCTCAAAAGCAAGTTGATGCAAGTTGACTCAGTAGATGACGATTAGTGACTAGTCTTTTGTGCAAAAATATCCAAAAGAAGCGTGGAGGTACAAAATAGCAAGATGAAAGCAAGGAGAAGCAATGCAAGAAGGAAAAAATAAGAACAAGCAGCTTGGGGAAGAGACCTAACAACTGAACAACACAAGCACCTGGCAAAAAAAGCCGCCCCCCCTGAGTCTTCCTGACTGGTGAGTCTCTTACCTGGATCTGCCAGAAGCTTCCGATGCCTCGAGCGGCGCTGCCTGGGGGCTTGGACGAAGAGATCCGGAAGATCCGGCGGGGTCGGTTGGACACAGGGTCAGCTGAAACGGATGGGCTTTGTGGGCAGTTTTGCGGGAAGCAAAGGCACGAGAGAGAAGTCTGTGACATGCCGACATGACAAAAAGACCCTAAAACCAGGAGATAGACTTGTCATCTTCGAACTTGTCGCATGTTTTTGATCAGCTCTGAGGCTCGTGCGCGAGAAGAGCCCTTCCGGCGGATTTTGGATCCAGTGAATGCTGATCTGAAGAGCAAAACTTTTGATATCTTTTTGATCAAAACATAGAGATGATTAGACATCAAGAACCCGTGCAAGAACCTGTTAGAGCTTGAAAGTCAGCTGCAATTTTGATGTCATAGGTAAAGATTAATAGCAACAAAATTGCGATCAAACTCTTGGAGTCTCCCAAAAACGCTCGACGCATTTGGCCAAAAGCCTCAAACAATATATATCATTGGTTTCTCACCGTGTTTTTGCTGGGTTTATTGCTTTTATTGTCGTTTCTAGCATTTTTTTTGCTGAGTCCATTGGTGTCTGTGTCTTTCTCGCCACTCTTATCACATTGCTTTGCTTGGACGCCGCCTGGACGCCAGGCTTCCGGTGATGTGCGATGACCTGGTCGTGCCGGATGGCCGTGAGCGGGGCGCCCCAGAGCAGCCACCTGTGCACGCAGAGCCCGGTTTCGCAGAGTCCGCCCGGCACGTCGCTTGCCGCGGGGCCCGCAAGTCGAAGGGGTCGAAGGGGTCGAAGGACACGAAGGTGATTGGCCCTTCTCATGTAGCTTTTGAAGGACACTTGCAGTGATTGGGCCAGATGAGACTGGTGGTGACCGTTTCGCCAAAAAAGCCGGTGGTGACCGTTTCGCCCACCGCCCTACCGGTGACCCGCCGGCAGGTGTGTCCTCTTTTTTCCCAAATTCGAACGACATGAGGCCGGGAGGAAGACGCGCCAGCGAAAACAGAGTTCATTCGATGATTGTTTCCCGCTCGACGCTGTCAGAGCATCATTCATTCCGCTCGGTTCGACGCCTTCGGACGACGAACCCTTTATTTTTTTTTCGTTTTGGAGCAGACACTAGTGGTAGAGCCGTAATGAGCCGTAGGAGATCTCATTGTTTTGTCTAGTCCAGTGGTTTCCAAGTACATCGATCCAAGGACAAAGGCCAAGCCATTAGTGTCTCGCGTCAAGTGAAGTTGCCCATGTTCTATACACAAAATATACACTTGGAATCTGTGCATGTGATCTCCCCAAGAATCACACGCTTTTCATCCGCACCTTTTCTGTTTTGCCCAAGTGGGGCCACTGAACCATGATGGGTTGTTGATACCTTTCTCTGTGAATGTGTAGCTTTTTGGGCATGGTCCGAAGCACGTGTCCTGTCTGTCTATATAGTCATCTTCGCGAATATCAAAGTCTTTCAGAAGCTGGGAATGTCAACAGGTGACATACATTCCTTTTAATGTATATTTTTTTGGGGGAAGGTGTACTTCTCATACTTCCAAACGTCTGTGGAATCGGCTTCTTCGCATTACATGCAGGCGTACACGGACCACGGTCCTTCGAACAGGTTGCCTAGGCGGTTGAAGCTTCACTTCAAGGCAATCTGTTCGGAAACCCACGGTGTTTGAACACTCAGAGCAGCAAGTGGCCGACTCCCGACCCTGGGGTGTCGCTCGCTGGGGAGCGACCGGATGGGAGCGACCGGCCGCGCACGCGCGCGACGTGGCACGGGAGCGCTGTGGCAGATCTCCATCAACGATCATAAAGGTCAGACGGTCCTGATCGCCAGCCGCGGTGAGGAGGACGGGACAGGGGAGGGGAGAGAGAGAGGAAGGGAGAGGGAGAGGAAGGGATGATGAACGACTTGATAGGATTTCCATACCTTCCAGCTTGAGACCTTCCAGATGAGATGCGAGACTGACCTTTGGGATGCATCACGGGGTTTCCCAAACGGGAGGGAACAGAGGGAACCAGCGAGAAGACGTGTTTCACGGAGTCCGACGGAGAAACCGAATGGGAAGGACAATGTGCGACTGATCCTCAAGAGCCTGAACCCCAGAGGGTCTGCATGGCCTGAACAGCTCCGATGGAAGGATCTCGGACAATGGCACTGGTTCCAAAGGCGAGCCATTTTGGGGCAAAGGACAGATGAGGAAGATGTGGTCACTGACCACTGACCATCAGATCTTCCTCGGCCGAGCCGTTCTGTCCATTCCGCCGCCTGTGAACTGCCGAGGTCCCAGCCACGAGGTCTTCGCGACCATCCGCAATGCCAGGTGAGGAAGAAACCTACCAGCTTGGTGGGTGGAACCCTGGTTCGAGTCTGTGGACAGGTGGTACCCCAGGTGACGGGTCCTGTCACTTAAAGCTTTTGTTGGGAGGTGATGCGGTCCGTTCCTCGAAGAGTCTGGCGCCAGACGGACGACCCTGGGCGGAAGTGCCATTCCGCTCTGTGTTTTCCAAAGGGTGGCTTTTGTTGGATCCAGAATTCAAGCATGTTTTTGTTGTTCTGTTCCGAGCTTGGAAGAACCTCTACGTCAGTCCCTAAGTGCACAATATTTTTTTTTTCAACTTGCATCAACCGATTCCCGCTTTGGAGCTTTCCACGGGTTCCTTCCATTTATGAGATGGACCTAGGGTGTGTCCCATTACCGTATAGCCGTCCATAAAAGATGATCACTATTTTTGAGAAAAGGTCATTAGTAGCAGGGACCAGCATATACCGACCAATATAATTAATCCGATCTACCAAAGATGGGGAGAAGAGGACAATAACAAAAGATGGGACCTCGTCGCGGTGGTTCTCTTATTTGTTTTGATGGATAAACCAAAGATGGACGTCGCGTCTGTAGACTTTCACTCCCAAGACTCAGAGCGATCATCTGTCCATGGCTGCAGGGCATCTGGCATGGCTGTGACCTGTCTGCATGGGGTGAGAAGTGAAAGAGACAAGAGGAACGGGATACAAATCAATTCATCAATTTCTACATCAAACAAAACAGATTACTCAAAGACTTTTTGGTTTACCCTGGAAACCACACAAGTTTGATGCTTCACAAATCTGTCTGATGAAACGCAAATCTGTCTGATGCTTCGCAGACGGCCGAGGCTTTAGCCATCCACGGGCCAACGGATAGAGAATTCGGATGCTTGGGCAAGCAAGACGGAGATTCCAGGTTGTTAGTTGTTACCATTCTTTTAAAGGCTTCATAAGGTTTCACTCAAGGGTCTTTGATGCAGAAGATTCAGCATGCTTTGGATTCAGCATGCACATCTGCAAATCAAGTGTTTGCAGGCAAATTAACAAAGTGCTTGGGCATGAGACGCCACGGGACAGGGACAGGTGTCTCGACCGAACGAACGTCGCGTTTCGTTGCTCCGCCGCGGTGCTCCGGCGGAGGGGAACCCCGCTGACCTGGGGTAGACCATGAAAAAGAGAAGTCCCAGTCCCATCTCAAAAGCATGGAGCAGAAAGCAAAGGCCCAGCATTTGGTGGTGTGTACTTTCATCCTCACGTTCGACTCACGTCCCAGTCCGGGGTGAAGGGGGGGCCCCCCCCGTCCGACACTCTCAGAGCTCCGTGCCACGCCGTTCCAAACGGCACTCGCCCCAGGAATGCTCAAGAGCCTCAAGAATGGCGACTACGAGGCGAGCGGCTCGGGCGTTTTGGGATCCTGTCAAGCAAGTGTAGTGTTCGTTCTATGTCGTTTTCTGGGGGATCCTGTGACATAGATTTTTCGGGTGCTTAAGTTGTAAGCTCATGAGCATGTCTCAGTCAGAAACCGTTGCATCTACCTAGCGCTTCCTGCTTGGGTGTCCTGTCTGGTGACATAAGCAGTGTAGGGTGGTCCAGCCAGGTCACCCCTGTCCTTTAAGCAGCTGCTCTCTGTGTTTCGTTCTTCGGTTCCGGCGCACCGACGCCCCGCCGGGTCACCCGACGTCCTGCCGAGTTCTTGGGCTCCGGCCGCTGCATCCGCTTCCAAAGTAGTTCTGGTCGTCTCAATGCCGCTTGGCACCGGATGGGGGCGGTATGGGAATGGTATGGCGCGGGTTCTACGAAGAAAGGGTGGCGTTCTCGGCGTTCTAGTGTGGCGGTTGATCGGTTCTCCCACACCGTGTGGCGTGGTGTTCACGAAGACGGGACTTCTGGGTTTTCACGAAAACCGTGTTGCTTTCTTTTGGTTCACTAATCGGAGCCTTCGGACGCGAACCGAATGGAGCGTTCGGACGGGCATCGCGAACCGAACGGTGCGTCCTCCCGGTGTTCGTTTTCGACCGACCGATGACGACCTCGTACGTGGAGGACACGGAACGCAAGGACATCGATCGTGTCGTTGAAAGAAGACGGAGATATGGAGAAGATCAACAAGAAGAAGAAGATGATGATGATGATGAAGAAGATGATGATGACCAGAAAAGAGACCATCAACTTTGCCTCCCCCGTTCACGGTTTTCGACCGTTGCACGACCTTCGTCCAGGTCGTGGACGAAGACACTCGGCTCATGGCTCTCTGCGAGTCCGAGAAAGGCCAGACGAGCGACGTCGACCGTGGCCGTGGGGGGCGAAACTGGGCGACCCAACGCACTGGACGAGCAGCGGAACAGACATGTGGAACACCGATGCGGAAGGCGTCGTGAGGTCTCCTCGTGATGTCTCCGGTATTCTCTTTTTGGATCGGTTTGAATCAGGTTTCGCTGAGATCTGTGTGATGATTTTGTGGAACTTAGCGGAACGCCGTATTCAATCAATCCAGCGGGAACAGTGGTTGAGCATCAGGTTCACCTGCGACTGCTGACACACTCCAACCACCACGTGCAATGAGTGTATTTTGAGATATTTAAACTTACATTCAGGGGTAGGGGTTGCGTGGGTGGCAAGAAAGCTCAACTTATGCTGACTCTGTTCAGATAAGTAGGAGTAGACAACATAGGCTATCATAGGCTTGATTCAGGATGGTATAACATATGCCAGGCACGTGCATGCATTTAGGACTTTGTTCAGTCCACAGGGTGCCCAGGGTGCCACGAGCGTACACCTGCTTTTCGCCAGGAACACGGCAGATCAGGCCAGATGCTGGCAGGGAGACGGCTCAAATTGTTTTGCTCGTCGTTGTTTGCAGGACAATTTGGACATTTGAGGACTACTTACTACTCCAACTTACTACATGTCTCACGGGCTGCGACACCATGACCTCAACCTTCAAGGTCCTGGAAATGCTGTCTTCTTAGATGTTGAAAACCGTAGTTGGCACCTGCCCAGCTGCAGATTCGGCATGCACAGTGCCTTCGTTGTTCCCTGTAGGGCGATCGATTTCGATCCCCTTTGTGTGTGAAGCAAACAGGACACAACAAGACCACGCCTACCACGGTGAACCACGCGGTCCTCTCACCAAAACCATCTCTTCTGTTCCCTTTTCTTGACCCCGACCGTGGTCCTTCGTGGTCCTTCTGCCGACCTTCAGCACCATCTCCGGCGCCAACCGGACCGGAGCACCGTCTCCGGTCCAGGATCGGTCCGCGGGTGGATGTGGGCCTCGTGATCGCCGCCATTTTAGGCGCTCCAACGATCGGGGTCCCCGCGGCCAGACATCGGGGCGGTTCGGGGTGCGCATGGGCATGGAGGGTGGTTGGGGGGAGTGAAGGAGTTGGTTTGGTCCGTTCCTTTTCTATGAATTCTTTATTTGCTCTGATCACCCTATCGTGTCGTCCGACATTGGATTCGTTCTGAGTCGTTCTTTTTCTTTTTTTGGTTTTTCATGTTTGTCTTCTCTCTTTCAGATGCCGAACCCGAGACGACGCGCAGACCAACCCGGTTTGGGCCGCGGCCAAGGGCGTCGGTAGTCCGGGTCAGTCGGTTGGGACGTCTTGCTGATCGAAGAGTCGGGAGAAGGAGATCAGTCAACCAGGTGGTCTCTTTCTGTGTCAAGGCCGGTTCTATTTGTCTTTGGGAGAGCGTCTCATGGCCAGAAACTCGACGCCAGAAACGCCAGGCACCGAGCTTCTCGAGAAGGACTTCAAGTGAGCCCCGATGAATCTGATGGCCGGCTTGGCCGGAGATCGTCCTCGCTGTGAAATAGTCACCTGAAACAGTGCTTGCGCGGCTGGTGTTCCCCCAGTTCCCACAACAAAGCCGAAACCGTGCGAAGCATGTGGTCTGCAGAGCTGAATTTGGTTCGACATTGGACATTGTTACACAAGCGCCAGAACTGATAAAAGAGTGGGGCACTGGGGCCGCTGGGGCAGCGGCTGGTTGTGGAGAAGTACAAAACAATTAGCTTCTCAATCCACTCAGCCAGAACGCGTGACATCTTTCTTCCAAGTCGCCAGTTCTTCTTCAGTGTCTACTATTAGTGAAAGGTATCGAGGCCAAAGCACATCAGCTGCCAACAGCTCATACAACTACTTGGTCTATTTTCTCCATTTCGCTTTTGCATCCCTTCTTCTGCACCACGCGGACCACGCGTCTTGCACGCGTTCTGCCTTCCCTTTTCGGTTCGCCGAATGGGCCTTCCGTCAGGTGCCGACGGCGAGAACCTTTTGCCCCAGCTGGGCGACGCGCACGAGAGCATCCGCTACATGGGTGGCTGGCTCGGACGATGAGGGTCCGACCCTGCGACCCGGACGACCGGTTCTGCACGGGACAGGTGAACGAGGACAAGAGGAAGGACGCGTGCTCTTTCTGGATTGGGTCCAACTGTCGGGGGTGGCTTCTGTTCTATTTTTTCCGATTGTTCCCCCATCCCATTGGCTAATTTTCAAAACCTAAAAACCTGTAATTGTTGAACATTTTCCACCATCCCATTTGTTCCTTTTTTTCCATCCCATTGGTCTTGGGGGTGGGATGTTTATCCGAGCGGTTTTTCACGACCGATGTGCTGAACGACCAAAACCCAGGTGGCGCGCGCTTTCATGGGGACGCCGGCGGCGCTGAATGGGGGCCACGGAGCACGGAGCGGGAAAGACGGGGAGAGACGGTTGGCGGGTGATGGGGAGGAAAGCGATTCTGAACAGACGTGCTGTGCTCTGGTCTGTTCTTGCTGCTTTATAATTGTGTTGGATCGTTCTGTTGGGAGGTTTGAAGGTTAAAGAAAGGTCTGAGTCATTTTCGGATGATCACCAGATTGACTTGTGCACAGACTTCCTTCTGCCGCAGACTGGTCAGACTGGTTTGCATCAATCAGTGGGTTTTTCGCGGCGGCGGAGATCTTCAGGCCCTTTGGGCGAAGCTATTGGATGCTGCCACGTGCCGTCCGGGCGGCCCAGCTGGGCTGGCAGCATGCTGAGATCGACGGACGCATGTCCTGCAGTCCTCTAGTCCTCGCAACTCGTTTCTACAGAAGATGTCCGGTGTTTCGGGACTTTCCGGTGAAGCTCAATATTACATCAGATTACCGTAATATTACCTGAACTCCTGGACATTGATGACAGATGGAGATCATCATTGGACACCTGGTTGCCATGTTCCAGAACTCACCACCAAACATAACTTGCAGTTCTTTCATCCCTCAATGGCTTAGTAGTAATGAAATCCCCATCGTCTCAGAGTATGCCACGGTGGTGCGTCCAGATCCAACGAGAGGAACAAGGTCGTTGATATATCTGAAGTGAAGAAACTGGCCTGTTAGCTGGAAACCAGCTGAACAGCTGAGGAAATTGCGGTGCAGCCGCTGGTGAGTGCCGGGCACTTGATTGGCACAAGCGAGGAACTGGCCGAAACATGCTGCCAAGTGGAAAACACGGTCTTTCCATCAACACCCGGAGCCCAACAGTTTACCACCACACACGCCTTTCGCCGGGAACGCACCACCCCCCTCTTGCTCATCCACCCCCTGGTTCCTGCACCCGGAGGCTCCCAGTGGAGGTTCGACGGAGGGAAGTGAGGCGTTGGGGTCGGGTGAGGCGATGGTCCTTGGCTCGGCTCAAAGGGAACCGGAGATGACGGAGATGCTAACCCTCAGAGATTGGGTCCTAGCAAACATGGGTTGGGAGGTGAAGTTGCAGGGTGAGGCTGCGCTCATGGCCAAGATTTAGGATAGCAAGATAGAAATTCAGCACCTTCGACTTACAAGGACCTGAACATCAGGCTGGGTTCAGCATACACGGCATATCTCTGGGAGTGTAATGGAGTGTATGACCATGTTTGTTTCCTCCTCCCTACCACCCCAGTCCTTACCACTCCAGTTTCATCGTTGTCTTGACTGGAACATTTCACGAAGAGCGTGCACAAGCTCACGCTGCTGCCATATGTGCAGGCCTCGAGCACTCCTGGCACACCTGCAGCTGGGATGCAGCAGGCGGAAGGCCAATGCACAGACATCGAGCACTGTATGGTCTCGGTTTTCTTTGGTGGAAGAGATTCTGTGTTCAATTCAAGGATCTTTCTTCCTGCTTCTGAGCCGGGATTTCATGTTTTGGTTACCTGGTTCCTTCGTGCCTCTCTTGGGAAGCTCCGGAACCCGAAACTTTGGAGGCCGCCTGCTTCAGCGTGCCGTGCCCCGACGACGGTGGGTGTCTTTGGGGTGCTGGCACTCGGCGGGTCTGCAGTTCTTGTTCTTGGCAGGAGAATCCCATGCTTGTTTTCTATGCTTTTCTCGGTTTTGCTCCCACTCAGGAAGCATTTTAATATCATTGATATTCATTGATCAAAACAGGTTCCAGCGAAAGCTCTGCTGTAATCAGTTGGCACTTTTCGTGCCCAACAGACGTTCCTAGAAGGAGTGACATGGGCGTGTACTTGAATAGAGAGACCATGGAAGACCTGCCAGTTCAACCTCCTGGAAGAAGGGGAATAGACCAGTTGGGTCCCCCCACATGTTGTGCCAGGTCCTTTGGTTGCTGAGCAGTCGGCGTCAGGTACTCGCTCTGCAGTTGCGCTGGCGCGAGGAGAGGGCCTAAGAAAGTTCTTATGGACGTCATGGGAGACGATTTGGGGCAAGGACATCAGACATCAGACATCGCCCAACAGACAGAGAAAAACATAAAGTATCAGCTACAGCTATTGATGCTATTGGAAGCACCGCCGAATTATCATGGCCGTGCTTGTTGTGGCTTTTTGCCTCTGTAATCTCCACCCCTGTCCCCTTTCGACCGGAACGAACTGACGTCTCCCAGGACGAGGAGGAGTTGGGATCCTTGGCGCGGACCGGTCGTTCGTCTTCGATCGAGCGGCGGCCAGACGCCTTCGCCTTCGTTGTGGCCAAACACCATTGGAGGTGGTTTCATTGGACGACCACCGAGGCATAGCTACGAGGCTGAGCGAGAACGGGCCACAGAGGCGGGGGAGAGGTGTGAGTGAGTGAAAACTCACTGCGTTGAATGGTGAACGGTGGATTCCAAGGTGAGCAATCAGGGGAAGTAGAGTGAACACTGAACACCAACACGTATTTCAATCCAGTTGGGCAACAGCTGAAGAAGTGACCCCCCCTGGTTTGCAAATCACCAGTTGTGGTACTTGTAGCAACTCCTTCCTTCTTTTCTGCTCTACAATTCTTCAGAGCCGAGCCATTTGTTTTTGCCTCATTTGATTGTGCTGGTCGTGGAAAAGCCTGCTCAGCTCGTTGAAGCTTGGCATCAACTGCTTCAGCTCAGGCCCTACGTTTACTCCGTGTGCCGCCAGCCAGTGTCCGCCAACGACGCGCTGCCAGCGTCTGAGACGTATGTTCTTTTGAGGACACCAGGACACTGACGTACAGCCATCGCTGCATCTCTTGGAGGCTTCGGTGTTCAAGAATATTTTGTTGAGGAATCGTCTCATTCTCTTCACCTTCAAGATCCTTCCAGCACCAAAGTTCAGAAAAAATCGATCAACGTCCAAGTGGAGGCCAAGCTGCAGGGGGTGGAGACCCGCGAAAGCCGAGGTCGTGGCGGCCAGAAGAGACACGGTGCCGCGGGAGGAGTTCGAGGCGCAACACGAAGGGGTGGATATGGAGACACTCAGCCTTGGGGTGACGACTGGTCTGTTCGAACCTCCCTGGAGGTTGAACAAGGGGGTGTCTATCTGAGTCTATCTGAGTCTATCTCCCTATTTGAGCTACATGGTCCTAGTGAAAAGACGACTCCGGAGGTCGGACGCTGGAGCTCTCTGTAGGTCCGGTGGCCGATCCTTCGACCTTTTTTCGCTCCACGCGGTTCGGGCTGCGCAGGCGCGTGTGCGAGAGGCACTCGACGCCTTTGCACAGAAGTCTTTGAGCAAGGTGCGGATCTGGAAGTTGAGAAAGACTTCTGGAGGATGTTTTTGGCACACCAGAAAGATCATCCAGAACTATTACTGAAAGCTTGGCACTCTGTGATCCAGAAAGGTTCTTTTTTGTAATTAAGGTTTCTGGTGTAACGAAAAACCAGAAACTCCTTGACCGAATGAAAAGAGCCCAGGTGGTCCTCGCACGTCGGATGCTCTTGGAGCTTCTATGGCGTGAGGCGAGGCTTCCGTGTCTCGTTTTTGGAAGGGCCGTGTTCTCTTCGAGGGGTGGAATCCGTCGGATGGCGATTCCAACCCGTCGGATGGCTGAAAATCGGAGATGAAAGCAGCTCAGAAGGATCTCCACTCAGAAGGATCGTGCACTTCTAGAGGAACCGCGCATCGAAATCGTGCTCTGTTGAAGACAATGGTCTGTAAACTGCTAAGTTGTTGACCAATGCTTGAAACTCTTGAAGGCTCGCTCGCTTCGGACTTTGGAGTGATCTTGGATTGAATTGTGTCCAAGCCAAGTACTTCCATGTAGAGACACGTATGACTTCCAAACCCCAAAGACTTCACAAGCAGCGAGCAGCGAGCGGTGCCCAAAGACTCCACCGGGTTGGCAAAGAAGGCGGTTGGCAAAGTGGAGTCACGATTCAAATTGAGCGATTGAAGAAGGGTCGGGTCAGGGTGCTTTTCCCCGAAGAAGCCAGAACTCTTCCGTTGGTTCTCTGACGGCTCTTCATCGGGAATGGATGCTTTCCGCTCCCACACGGCATTTTCCCCAGGACGCGCCGGAGCTCATGCGACAGGCGAAATCGTCCGGTGCTTTTTCGAGAGTTTCTGCCGCGGAAGTGACTTCCTTCGCCGCGGAGGCTCACATATTGCAGGGGATCCCATGCTTTTTCATGACAAGCTGGAAAGCCAAACAACAGAAATGGATACAAATGGCTGTTCCAATCTGGGATCTCAAGATCCTTTACGAGCAAAGAAGAGCAAAGCAAGTGCTTGGGACTGATCTAGATCCATTTCTTCGCTTCGGAATGCCTTTCGATGAGCATACCGGTCACCAACCGCTGGCACCGCCGCCGTCTTCGGTTCCCAGCGGTTGCATTCGTCAGGTCCTTCGCGTCGCCGGGTCGTCGCGTGGTTGTTTGGCATTCGTTGCCTTGGTTTTTCGTGGTGGGTTCGAACACAAAAGCAGGCGCACGATTGGAAGCATGTAGAAAAGCATGTCGTCATCATGCGCAGCATGTCGTTAGGGTGAAGCATGTGTTGTTCTCCACCCGGTCACAACCGTCGCTTTTGCCCCCAACAAATCTCCCTTGGACCGCCACGCCATGTGGGCATTATGGGACTCTCAGGACCGTCGCTGAAAAACCGCTCGTCGCGTTGCTTCTTCGCCGAGAGGTGATTTTGACGAGTGCATGTGGGGGTTTAGCTGCGCAAGAAATTATGTGATGATACGGGTCATCCCTGGTACTTCTTGAAATGCGCGAGTTGATGCAAGGTGATAGGCAAAGCTCGATGAAACTGCGCAAGTTGTACGCATGTGACTGTGCTCTATCGTCCTTTTTTGAATGCATAGGTTCACTTATCCCTCGCCTGAGTGAATCCATTTTTCAGGAGGAGATGCCACCGCCACCTCCGCGTTCCTCAATCTTTGCGGCCTAGCTGTGCTTAAGTATTTGGCTGAAGAAGCCTGAAGACTCTTGGGGAAGAGACATTCGTGGGGTTTTGCCTTGTGCAATGCTGAAGAAGGAGGAACATGTTGCGTGACGATGCAACATGCCTTGTTTCCTGCAGAAAGGGCTTTTCATCGGTCTGAGGTGATGCGGAACGGGCGCTATGAACCGCAGAATCTCATGCCGGTTTGGTGCCCGAGATGGACCGCCGCTTCACCGACTGACGATGTGCTGGTTAGGTCATGACACTGTGGGGAGACCGACTACACCAAAAATGAACGCGGCATGAAATGTACCGGCCTTTCTCACTTGGTATCCATGTTATATATTATTCTGTGCTAAGCATTTGTATACGGTAAATAAGCCAACCTGATTTGGACGCCTACTCCTCGCTGGTTGGCAATTTGATGCTATTCGCTTGACATGGAAGGTGAAGATAAACAGCTGCAAGAAGAAGGTCACCATTTCTACACCTTCACAATCATGTTCTGCTTTGAGCATCTTTGAGCTAGGCTGAATGCTTCAGTTCTTGGAAGAATCACTGGATTTGGTTCGTCCACCAAAAAACAGAAAACCACCAGAATATGGGCGACATGCACTGCCCGGCGGTTTTCGTCAAGTGACCAAAGCGTTTATTTGGGTCTCACAAACTTCTGGACTACTCCCCGGATCATTTTTGGATTGGAATCCCACAGGGGAGAGGCCTGAAAACGCTCACAATTCCTTTCCTCTCGGAGTCTTTCTCCAATCCGATCTCCACACGAGTCAACACACCTGGCTCCCGCTTCCCGAACCGCGTTCCGGGACCGAGGTGATGCCGCGGCCCGATGTCCTGGACTTCGATGGCTTCGTGCTGCGCCGCGCGGCCAACCGTCCGGAGCCGAGCCGAAGAGTGGGACAGGGGAGGGGAGGGGTAGGCAGGGAGGTGCAAAAGGCGGCGGAAGGCGTTTGGGCTTTGGAACGGAAAAGAGAGATGATGTCCAAGATCTGAACTTCGATCTGACATCATGAATTCAGTCGACAACGCGATGCACAATCGCGGGGGGCCCAAACACTCCCAGATGCCGTGCTTGGGCGCGCCGCGATGGGCCCATCCTCGTCCGTGACGTCAACGATGTCCGAACGCCTTCGAGTCAGACGTCGATTGCTTGGCAGGTGCGCCGGTGAGGCCGCCGGACTTGCGACAGGTGGGACTTGCGACTGGCAGGATGGGTCTTTTGGGTCCCCAAACCTGGGTGAAAGCGGGAGTTTGAACCGCCGAAGCCGGAGACTCAGGGTGAAAGATGGAAGGCGCGGTAGTGATTTCGATCAATAGCGAGGTACTCTGACCAACCGTGCGACGTCTTCGTTCAACGAGAGGTCTTCGCCTTCACCGAACGCCGAACGCTCGCTGCGCCGCCGTCTTTCGCGCGTTTCGCGAGGCCTCTCTGGTGAAAAGCTCCGTGAGCCTTCGGAAAGCCACAGTGCAGGTGGGTAGCCTCCGAACGTGGAACGTGGAGGGCACCTGGCGGTCTTTCCATGTTTCTTCACAAGGACTTAAGGGGAGTACCAAAAAACAGAAGATTGGAGGGGCGTTATGTTTTTCTCATCGATTCGTCTAACGCATCCCGTGGCCGCTGTGCGGAGAAAGAAGGGTGTGGAATAAAACCCTTCACACCGAAATCTTGGGTTTGTTTCAGATGGGTAGGAGGACCAGGAAGTTTTTGTCCGGTCTGTCTTTGTGTGCTTTGCTACGGATGGACATACACAGTGCTGCGAGCTTCAATGATGTCAACGTGGCTGGACAGTCAGTGCTGGCAGAAGCACGGTTCCTGACATGTCCAGGTGCTTTGAACATCCGTTTCCACTACCCAACCTAAAGGTATTTTACTCTGGGGCTTGAACCTGATGAACTGTCTTTGGTGATTTTGTCATGGCCCAATCACAGGTCGAGCCATGACCAACTGCGGGCTTGATGCAACAGAAAGCCATGAAAGGTGACCCCACATCTGGAGAAAATAAGAACTGAGTCCGCACATTTGGTGTTCTTCAACATCAGTTCAACATCAGTCAGATTCCATTCACTCCCTCACATAAAGCTCCTCGTTTTGTCGGAGGCCAGACCTGCGGTGCCACTTGAGCTGCAGATCGTCGGTAGGAGCTGGAATGTTTGTGTGGAGTCTCTGGGGCGAACAAAGACTTTAAGGAACCTAATAGCGATGGCCTCCAACCTACTGGGAGTCTTTTGGGCGCATTTCTTGGACATTCACAGGATTGACGGCTCTCAGAGGGTCTGACGGCTCGAAATCGCTCGCCAGACATGCAAAAAGATGGATTATATTGGATTCCGAGAAAAAGAACAGAGAATGAAGTTATATGTAGAGGTTCAAAACACATGGAACGATCCCCGAGACCGGTTTCTGACATGAGGCCATTGAGTATGAACGATACATCAATTACCACACCAACTCAAGAATGCACACCATCAGGTTCGCAACAAAACCGAGACGATGTTCGTCCCGAGAAACCCTTTTGGTAGATCGATCTCCTCAGTCCCCGCGTCTTCGATCTTCGCGGCTTCTCGCGCCTTCGTCTTCGACGCCTAGAGGTCCAGCTCTCCGTGTGGCGGCGAAGGACCGTTTGACGACGGTAAGACCCTGGTGACGTAAGACCCGGCGTCGAAGAAGCCACCGTTATTTTTTTGGGGAAACACCTGCGCAGTGTGCGTCCGGATGGAGAAGCTGGGTGACCATCCTGGCACCTGTGGAAGGTGCCAGTGGGTCGTTGTGATTGGGAACAGGCACATGGGGAGCAAGGCAAGGAAGTGAAGAACACCCCCACCGCCCACCAGAAGAACACCCCACCGATCACCACGCTACGAAGGGATCGCGTGAATCATTATAGAACCTCCTTTGTTTGCGGGGCGCAGTACCTCGAAAACTAGATGTGGTGTGGGCAAGTCCATGAAACATGTTTCCCCCCCAAGAACATATTCTGAATTGCTCTGAAATCGATATCCGCTAGAGCCCGCAAACACCTGCAAAGCCACTCGCACTGCAGGACCCATTGTCATCACTTTCGTGTACGATGCCTTACGAGCGGGACAGCTGTCAAGCTGGACATGTTTGGAGGATCACGCAGATGTTTGAATCGCCAAAAAGTAGACACCCGTCGGGGGAAGCTGTTCCGAGGGTGCAGATTGAGTAGAATTTGACCAACAGAAGCAGGGCATTGGACATGCTGATTCTGGGTGAATCTCCAATCAACACTAAGCTTGATTTCAGCATCGTACAGGGAAGGAACTGGAACTGGGTTTTCTTCACGAAAACCAGTGATGTGCACGACAGGTCCTTGTACCTCCGAGTGACAGAGGCCAAGAGGGAAAGACCGTAGTGATGGACAGGTCTGGGAGAGGATCACGACGGAGAAGGTGGATTCAGCATCAGCTAGAAGATGATCAACTTGTTTTTTGAACTGTTGTGGATTTAATCGACATGGTGAAAACGAAGGGCCCAAATACTGCAAGTCCTCTTGGACGGAGTTGTTCCTGTACCTGGATCCTCCAACGCTGAAGAATTTCTGCCCTTTTCATCTTAAAAGCCAGCCAAAAGGCGGAACTTTTGCACAGTTGGAAGCTCCGCCTCGGAACAACTTCCCCAAACAGTGTGGTAGTTAAGGCCGGGGGTGTGATCGAGGTGCTCTCTCGGCGTGTCCAGCATTGTCCAGCTAATTCGCTGCTATTTACGACCTCGAAGGCCTGGAAGTGAATTTCGACCGCGCAGGCTCGCAGAAACTGGTGGGCGCGAGCGGGTGCTTTCCGCGACTGCGCTCTCGTTGTGGCGCTGTGCGCAATTTCGGACTTGGTGGTCACTTTTTGTGGCGGGCGCAAGGGTTTGTGGTCCAAAGTCGACTTTTCATGGCAGGTGCAGGAGGTCGGGGCGATGGTTTTTCGATGTCCAGATTTCGTGGCAGGCGCGGTGCTTTGGACATGGCGGTGATCTGCGGCGCTCTCTAAACTCGTGGTCGGTGCAGTGAATCGTGCCTTGGGACACGTGGCTCGTTTTCAGAAATCGGAAGAAGTCTCGAGCCAAGACTGCACTTGGCACTTTCATAGTATAATTGTCATTAAGTGCTCTGGCTGCGAAGCGCCTTGGCAGGGCTGCACGATGGCATTCGTGATGTGAAGATTTCGTGGCAGGCGCAGCATTTTGTGAACCTCGAAGTGCAGATTTCGTGGCAGCCGCAACGCTTTGTGAACCTCGGAGTGCAGATTTCGTGGCAGGCACAAGCTTTGCAAGGTTTTCTAGCCCCTTTCTGAGGGGTATAGTGAACAAGAGGTTTGCAAGAACACGGGTTCGGGTACAAGTCACAATAGAGGGTGCCTTTTCCTGAGGGGTAGGCTTTGCAAGAACGTGGGTACAGAGGCAAATCACAATAGAGGGTGCCTTATCCTTATCGCTTTAGAGGTGGAACTGTAGAACTACCAGATGATGTTTAATTAGCTGTTGCCTGCAGAAGGAGGGCTTTGGTTGGAGGATGTGGGTAAGCCTGACCGAGACCAGACCAGCACCTCAACGCGTTCTTGGTCCCTCCGTTTGTTCTGCATGGCTCTTCTGGACGCTGGGCTGACATGATTCTGCTTCGTCCCCCCTTTTCTCTTCCATAGCTTCGTCCCCCTTTGTCGTTTTGCGTTGCCCCCTCTTGTCTCTCTTTGTCGCCCGTGGTCTTTTTTGGATGCTCTGAAATGATTCTGATTGCTTCCCTCTACCTCGCAGAGCCCGATGATTCTACTTTGTCTCCATTTGTCTCTCATGGTTCTCCTCCGTTTGTCTCCGTTGATCTCCCGTGGCTCTTGTGGCTGCTGGGGTAACATGTCTGCTTTGTTTCCCGTTGCCTCCTTATAGTTTCCCATGCTTCAAAAACCTAGTGGCTCAAATTGTCAGGATTCGTGGAAGAAACATCAGCCTGCCGCTGTTGTTTGGGGTCGATTGTTTGCCTTGCGGTCTTTGCAGCCGAATTCTCGAATTCGCCTCGGTTCGGCCCCTCAGGTGGAACACAATGAGACCGAGTGGCAGACTCTGTGCAGGGTTTTTGGGCGTGGCTTGAAGGTGGGTGGTGTATAACCCTATGGTGTGGAACCACGCCGTTTTAGCAGTGTGGCACCACTCACTGCTCCCCGATGTCTTTAGCATATGAAACGGCTTTGCAACGTTTAGTTCCGCATCTCAGTTTCGAAGAGCAGTGAAGCAAATCAGCATTGAACTCATCCCCCACTGATTCCTTTCCACAATCTTATCACGGCAATCATTGTACCAACATGTGTACCCCGAGTTTTGCAGAAGCCAATCTTGTTTGCCAGTGGTGTCGATGATGCGAAACGTGCTGCAAGAAGTATTGTGTGAAACAGGGGCGTTTCTATTGGAAGGAGCAACACGAACACCCGAAAACATCATGTTCACAGCGTGATGTTTTGAAGTGTTTGGAGTCTGGCCTCTCCTGCTCTCAGTTGGGTGTTCTGAGGCCTGGCGGCCCTGTAAGGAGACGTGTGGAGTGGGAAGCTCAGTGCCCAAAAGCATGGCACAACAAACACATCGACGACATGGCGTTTCGATTCGATCTGTTTCTTTGCCGGGACCTCTTTGGGATCCAGAGGTTCGGTTTTTTTCAGTTGCGACCGTTGGAACGTTTCAAGACCCTCTAACCCCGCGACCGACTGACGGGCGTCGCTGTCTCCGGAGGCTGGTCCAGCCGCTGGCGCCGCTGGGGGGCTCGGTTTCGGAACACGAGAGGGAGCGGAAGAGAGTTGGCGTGAATGTTTTCGCTTCAAAGAGGAGGTTTCTTCCTGTTTTTGTTTTGAGGAACCTCATGGAGCGTTGGGACCAAAGGGTGGATCATTTGGGACGGTCGAAACATCATTTGCTTGATGTTGTCTCCCTTGATCCAAACGAACTTCAGATCCCCCCAAAAGGATAGTAGACTTGGGCGAGCCGAGCTTGCAGGAGAGAGACAGTTTGGTCTGACCGAGCCGGTTTTCAGGTCCAATAAAGGAGTCAACTTCTCCATGTGGCGCAGTTTGCTCTTAGGTTGGAGGCCATTGCTGTTACAGTAGAAACAAAGAAAAAGAAGAGGAAGACAGGTCTAATATAGTTTGCTCTTGGAGGCTAGACGAACAGCCCAGCTGCCGTCCTTTTCTGTGTACGGAGCGAAGCGAGTTGAGCCGAACTGGCCCAGGTCTGCAGTGTCAGCCGGCAGTGGCGATCAGCTACTTGGCATTGCAAGTTCCCTGCGTGGAGACTCGATGAGACTCGATGAGAAGAGGAGGGAATTAGACAGATCTCTGGAGGGGTCGTGAAAATCATGAAATAGAAAGGTGATCTTTGCATCATCCACCCTGTGTTTGATGCAGGCTTGTGCTCGCAACATGACCGCCCTGAGGAGTGGCCAGGTCACCGCGGTGCCGCTGCACGAGATCCATTTCGAGAAGGGTTTGGGACAGGCCAGGCGGACAGCCGGCACAGGCCAATTGAGAAGCTCTGGAGAAGCGTCAGTGGGATGTTTTCTTCAAGCTGTCACAGGATTGAAGGTTCTTGAATCTCCTTTTGAATAGAAACGAGAACCGCCGGCCTCTGCTCTTGCCACTTTGGCTCTGAGATCGGCTCATCCAGACTTGCCGAGAGAGGGCTGCAGGAGTCATGTCGCACAACGTTTCAAGCACATCAACTCATGCCAATCAGGTCCAATCAGGTTTTCAAGCACATTCCAAGCATTTCGGGGGCGGATCCACTTTTTCAGCTCTCGGAATCTCCTCCCGCTCGGTGGTTCCACGGCTCTCGGGCTTCTGTGAACACGCTGCTTCTGCTTGCGCACAGAACATCTCGAGCAAGAGCTCGCATGGAGAACTGGATGCTCGGATCGGTTTCAACGCTCGGTGCGGCACGGCCGAACAGGCTTTGTGCGCTTTGACGTGCCACTTCATGTGAGTTGTTGTTCGAAGATGGAGACCGTGACCCTTTAGACAAGAAGAACCTTTTGGACGACTTTCTGGTGACTTTGCTTGGATGATGTAGGTCCTTCTCCTTTTCTTCAGACGAATGTGTGTCATAGCATTGTGTTGAGATTCCTGCTGCGCCCATGGGGCATGTATGGACAGTGTAGCAAAAGGTTAGAGCTTGAAGGAAACACGGGGTTAGACCTGGGTTGGGGCTGATGCTGTGAAACTACAGGTTGTCAGCGGTAGTCTGAAAGCTATGGACAATAGCGGGGACGATGACATGACCAATGGTTATGGCAATGGGTCTGACAATAGTACCCAGTCAACCGGGCGGTGAGGAAGCATTGGTAAGACACCAAGACGCGATGTCAGAGGTACAATAACAAACTTTGTCTGGATTACCTCCTCGCTGTTTCCCAGGCATACCTGGAGATGTTAGCGAGTGGTGGAGCTATCCCTATTCAGGAGGCTGCACAGGCTGCCACAACGGGCATGCCACCTGCTGCCGTAACGGGCATGCCGTGAACCGTCAGTATAAAGCCACTACCAATCAGGTCAACATGGCACCTGGAACCAACGAAGCGCTTCTGCGACGGGAGCTTCAGCAGCACGCTAGACAGCTCAGAGAGCATGCTTGGCAAGAGGCACAGATGGAAGCACTTCAGTGCCTCGACTTCCACTGCGCAAAGCAAGTACTGAAGATGCTGTACTCAGAATTAGGTGAGAAGCCGAGGAACACGTCGATACCGAGGACAATGCAGCCATACGCTGTCTATGCGGAGCGGACAGAAAACGTACTTCCAGACAAGATTGCGACAAGTGCAAGATGAACTTGAAGCAGCAATCTCTGAAAGGAACAAGGAAGCCGCCAATTGCGAAAGTGGTGCGTTGTATGTGGAGCAGCTGAAATCTACATTTCGCCGTGAAATTGCCCAACGAGAAAGATATCAGGCACCTATGGCCACTGTCAGCGAGTCAAGGGCAGCTTGTGCAGAGGAGGCTGCAAAAGTTGTAGAAGTGGAAGTGTCCACAGGGAGCTCGAACTGTCAGGCGACGAAGCTTCAGTAACATGGCCCAGGCCAAGACAGGATTGTCCCAACTCTGCCAAGCTTTCCTTAGCTGGAATGGCGTCATGCGATCGATGTGGGACGGTATTCCAGAATGCTAGCGCAAAGCAAGGTGGAGTGTCCAAATATATCAGAATGCGCGCGTGGCACACGCCAAGGCGATCAAGGACAAGGGGGGCGCCACTAGGCAAGGCATAAAGCAGGCATGCTTGGCAGCATTGCCGGGAGCGATATGACCCCTGGAACCGCGCTCGGTCGGTGTAATGTCATGGTATGGGCAATTGATTCAGCAAGCGCCCGCAAGATTACGACGTTCATTGAAGAAAGGGTGGCAAAACATTTACGACCGTTTCTGCAGAGATGGCGAATTCGCCGTCTGGCGCGCCAATGAAGGTCTCACCGCCTTTTTTGCAGCGCAGGATGATATGTTTGCATCACTGCAACTACCAACGCCATCCAGGTCAGCAAGGAAGAGAGCAATACTTCATTCTGTTCTTCAGGCAACGACAATAACAACGAGATCTTGCCAAGATCAAATGCGTACGGTGCGGTGTTGACCATGTTTCAAAGCAGGATTGAAGGCGAAATTCCTTGTGAGTTACAGACATTTGCGGCCAAAATTGGCAAGGCCGCGATTCAAGTCCTGTTCAAGGCGTTATTCCCACAACCAACGTGGCCGGCGACATTCATAGATTGCGCCTCACAATTGGGCCACGAGAAACCACGCAGTACAGCAACATCAAATGAATTCACAAAAGCAAGCGTGTGGCAAACGGCTGGGAGAGCTCCAAGTCAGGACTAGAGCAGAGGATGGCGGAACCGCCGCCCAGAGGAATCTACAGAAGAAGAAATTCGTAGACCCGCCCGTAGGGAGAAAGCAAGGATACAAGGGGCGAGGAATGGGTGGACGACAAAGACAAAAGGCCGAAACTGAAATGGGAAGCCACACCTCCAGTACCTCATTTACCCTGGCGCAACTGCCATTGGGCAGGGACACTCTATTACAAGGCCAGTTCAACGGCTACAACTGGCGCCGCC
>CAXAMN010027428.1:117854-128000 GCA_963970005.1 Durusdinium trenchii | reverse complement strand
ACTACTACTACGAAACTACTACTACGAAACTACTACTACGAAACTACTACGACGAAACTACTACTAAACGGCTACTAAACTACTACTAAACGGCTACTAAACTGCTACTCAACTACTACTAAACTACTACTAAACTACTACTAAACTACTATTATACTACTACTAAACTACTACTGAACTACTACTGAACTACTACTAAACTACTACTAAACTACTACTAAACTAGTACTAAACTACTACTACCACTACTGCTACTATCACTACTACTACTACTACTATTACTACTACTACTACTACTACTACTAGTACTACTACTACTACTACTACTAAACTACTACTACTACTACTGCTACTACTACATCAACTGCACCGCCTTCAAAGCCAAGAGGAAATCAAACAGCGGCCCGGTCCATCCGCGCCATGTCGGAGACCATATCGTTCAACTCCACCATCTGCACCGCACGGAGTACCAGTACAACAAATGTTCTTCGACCACCGAGAGCCGACAGACAGCAAAGGTGCAGAACACTGTCCAGGGCTTTGCTTAATTCAGATGGCAGTACGCAGATCCGTATGGTGAGAACTAGTGGCCATCCGGCCTAGAGCTGTGGGAATGGGTAGAGAAGCGATACAAATAGGTTCGGACTTGGTATGCTTTAGTTGGCTGTGCAATCTTGCTACCATATGCGATCAGCCGTTGATGCATGGCAGTATAGAGTGTTGAGATCGTAGGTGCCTTTTGACGAGCGGTGAGATGAGTTCACTGTAGCCCATGCAGCTAACAGGGTAGCCATCAGCTTATGACTGTTGAATAGGTCTCACTTAGAAAACTTAGGATCTGCATGTGTAACTACATGCCGACTGGCTATGTGTTGTCTCTATTATATACCTATTTATACATATATGTATATCTATATATATATATGTATATTAGATGTAAATATGCGCGCGTGAGCTGGGACACGGGAATTCAAGATAAAGTTCTTGTGTTGCTACGAGAGTTCTAATCTTGTAAATGGGGCGTTGGAATTCCTGCTGCGCCCATGGGGCATGTATAGGCACTGTAGCCACTACCCGCTCAAACAGGAGAACCAAAAGGTCAAAAGGGGCTAAAACTTAGCGGTTGATCCTGTGAAACTACACGCTGTTAGGAGGTCCATGGGGTAACTTGAAAGAAACAACATCGCTGTGAACAGATAAAACTTGACATGCGAACACGGCCTTTCAGAGGATATGAGGCTGAACTCAACACATGCCTGTTTGGATTTTGGCGAATGGGTGGTCCTTCAATAACTTTGAGCCTTCAAAAGTTCACCAAAAAACAAGCAATTAAGCGGCACTATCTCGCCAAAGAGCGTCCACACGCAGCTTTCTCACAGCCATCATGTCTCAAAAAGAGAACTTTGGGACGAACAGCAAACCCATGACCATGGCCTCCCAATGACGTATGGACCGTGCAAATCCTCAGGAATGGACGTGTCGTGCAGCACGTGCTCTTCCTGGAGAAGAGTGGATGTCTTGTTCCAGTCCCCGTTCAGCCCGAGCCATTTAGCCCCATTGCGAGGAGGCGCACAGGGCGGGACCGCTTGGCACAGAGCCGCTGGAAGGGGGGGAGAGCTCCGTTGGAGTGAATTTTCGGGGCGCGTTTGGTCTATCTCTTTCTCGTCGTCGTCCTTCTGGCATGGAACCCCTTTTCGTCCAGGCGATGGCGAAAAGAACGGAACTCGCGGTTGAAAGATGTGTCATTTGAGACTCGAGACGTTTCATTGGCTCATCCGACGCTGCTCGGCCGTCCACCTGTTCCAGGCCCAAAACCACCGTGACTTTTAAGTGTTTGAACGGCCCAGCGCGGGAGACTTTGGAGATGCCCCTTTGGATGCGAACGTGGGGGTGGCGCAAGGCGCGCAAGGCGCGCCGTTCAAACGGACCCCACGTCGTGCCTGGCGCTGTCATGAAAGGCTTGGGGGTGGTGTCCACCTGTTTGCGGAGGATTTTTTTCAGACCATCCCACATTGATCTCAGCTGTTTGATTTGCAGTTCCTGAATGTTTTAATGCAGGGACAGCTTAGAACGTTTGGATCCAAAGAAAAATGACCCAAAACCTACAACCAGAGGCAAGTGTCTCTTCATTTTCTCTAACCGTTTCTCCTTGTTTACCTTCGTCCCGCTCCAGCTCGCTCGTGTGTGTTCTAAGCGCGCGCGCGCCCCGACGCGCACGGCACTCCGAGGTCGGATTCGGACACGGTGGAGCTTCCGTGTCAAAGGGCGACTCTATCCTTGGAAAGATGCAGCTCCACGGATGCTTGTCATTTTTTGGGGTTGGGAAAGCGGGAGAAGGTGGAAAGGAACCAATTCCAAGTATCATTCGTTGGAGTTTCTTCAAAGTGACGCAAAAGCAACAACTCAGAGAGGGGTCGGGCAACATGTCTACATGGGACCTAGTTACCACTGAACGCAGTTGGCGACTATGACGCAGGCGTGGATTCTTGCCTGATTAACTTCACTCAGAGTTGGCCGGTGAGATTTTTTAGGGACTTGGCTCGGCCTCTTGGCCTCTAATGTCCCGGCTCTTCAGTTTGTGAACCGTAGCCGCTGTAAGCACAGCGTGCGAATAGAATCCTTTTTTTTCACGCCGTCCTTTGATTGGTTTCGTAAGGGCAAGAAGGATGCATCCTCAATGAGCTCTTCCGCGTACGAGACTACCAGTGCAGGTGCCTCGACCCGTCGACTGCGCGGGAGACCTCCCTTCGACCCGCGGGCCGATGCATCGACGGAGCGCGAGGAACTCGACGGCAGCTCGAAGAATTCGGAGCCCGAAGCGCTCTGAGTGGCTTCGGGGTCCAGAATTCTGCACAGAGAATCAGCCGAAAACCAGAGGACTTTCTTGTTGGGTGTCTCCAATCCTTCCAAGTCGCGTTGAACCAGCTCCGCTCTTGGATGTCTTTCAAGCTCTCCCCCCGAATTCTGGCAAAGCACCTCCGCCAGCTGGGCTTCACCAGGTGTGAGCCGCGCTGAGCAAAGTCCTTGCGACGAGTCGGAGACGGAGTTCTTCGTGCCCGGGCTGGAGTCCTCCGAATCGGATTCGGTCTACACCACGCCCTACAACAGCTTCACCGCCCATCAGAACGGCAGCTGCAAGCCCTGCCGCTTCTTCCACGCGAAGGAGGAAGGATGCCGCATTGGGAATGCTTGCAACTGAGAGAAGAAGAGGTCCGATCATGGGCAGGAACATCCATTCTCGCCGTTGAAACCCGTCACCCATCATAACTAAGATTTGCTTGTTCAGAGTTCTCCAGCCCATCCGTTTGGATTTTCAAGCGAAGGCATCCACCAGCCAAGACCCTTCAGCTGGTGGCACCAATTACGGCTCTGCTTCGTGCTAAGATCGTGGCGATTTCGTTTGACCGATGCAAACATGTCAGATGTCTTTCAACATGTTTCAACATCTGCCAACTGTCTTTTTGTTGTTTGGCATCGCAAAGCTATTGATGACCAATGTCTGAAAATTGGGTGTTGGCATACTTGTGGCAGCTGTGGCAACAGCAGTAATTACTACGATGTACTGTCCTTTCTGTCTGGTGCACCCATCTTCTGTTTGGTGCAGCTTATGCTCGTCCGGAATCACACGGGTCCCACCAGCTTCCGCTGTTTTTCGTTGAGCGCTCAGTGAGCGGTTTTGGACCGCTCGCTCAGCGTGAGATCCGATGGGATCACCCGAGGCAAGTTCTGCCACTATTGTACGAAGGACGAGGCCCGGCGCGAACGATTGAACCGGAAGTATGACGACCGGCGCTTGAAGCGAAGGCAAGGTCTGTCGCGACATTGAGCTTCCAGGCAGCAGTTTCAGCGGCCGTTTCGGGCGGCAAGAAGTTTTGGGCAAGAAGTTCGGGAAGTTTGGTCGATGTGTTACATTGTAAGGCACTTTCACATGTGGGCACTTTCATGAGTGTGGGTGGAGGGCCAAAAATATAAGGTGAGCGGGTCGCAGGTGTTCATGTTGCATACATGTTTCACGACGCATTGCACGAGTGACGTCGAATCTGGCAGCCATGGAACTTTCAGAAAGCGTTGGTGTGTGGTCTGATTGTTTTCAGCGAGATTGTTCATACCCCCAAAGGCTCCACCACCATCGCACCCACACCATCCAAACTGGAAAACAATAGAACCCTGGGAACCCTCCTTGCCTTGGCCGCCTGGAGTGCGCAGTGCTTTAAGAATCCACTTTGTGAAATTTGGGCGTTGATGTTGAGTGCCAGATCGCATGCTTGAGAGCTGAAAATCCGGTTTACCCATGTTTAACTCAAGCTGTTGAAAAGCAGTCTTGTGGCCATTCGCCCAGCCATGTTTGTGGCCATGTGAGGATATCAAGGCTGAGTCAGGGTCCTGCTTGGTTCACTTTCCTTTCGCTTTCGTTGACCTTCATGTGCACCGTGCACCACACATGGTTTTTTTGTTTGGTCGCTCTAATGGAAAAAGGTTGAATAGTGCATCATTAGCAGCGCAAACCGTGGACAGTGGACAGCAGTTTTGTAGCAAACATGGACGCGGGACCTCGGCCGCAAAGACAAGCTGATTTAAGCAGGTGTGTGATCGCTACAAAAACCTCATTGGTATCAGCACAGAAGCGTTTTCTGTATTGCCCAAGCAGGTGGCGTCTGTGTGGCGGCGCCCAACTGATCGTTTTGTCACGGCTTTGGGGAAGACAAGAAGGGCAGCAGTAAAGGAGGGCTTTCTTCTGGGATCTAGCTAGGTTCCCCAAGCAGCTGTGAGGAAAATACGTTGAAAGTACAACAGCTCCCAACATTCACCACAGCTACAACGTCAAAAACCGCTCACAGGCAATAATTGTCGCCACTTCCCCAAACAAACAATCTTTTCTCAGAGAGCATAAAATTTGCGGGGGCTTGGAAGATACAGCTGCAGGTGTAAGCACATGAGTGTTTCGACACATATTTTTACAGGTGCGTGCATATACTGCGCAGAACGCATGTGTTTTTTCCTCCATCAAAGCTCGAGCCTGGCTTTCAAAGAGCAGTGGTAAGCGCTGCCCTTTTTCAGCGCCATGTGGCTTGGAAGCCTCGAAGCAGTCTGTATTCTTTGAACAACCACAGGTTTTACAAAGCCCGGCCTTAACTGTCACCGTAAGAGCCCCTAGTGTTACCACATTGTTTAGAAAAATACACAGGCTGTGACCTGATGAGTGTCGAGATCTCACTGGACCAGGTCTAAGTCCGGTTAGCAGTGGCGATCCATAAGTCGGTGGACCTGTGTTGGACATTTTGGCGATGTCCTCCAACCTACTAGCAATGGCCTCCAACCTAGTAACGATGGCCTCCAACCTCAAACTTCATCATTTGTACTTTTCAATTTGGCCGGATTATCCTGACTTGTTTCATCCTTTTGGTGTTGAAACCATAAACTGTCTATGTCCATCAACGCGCGTGACTGGAGGATAAAAGCCTCGTGGCATGAGTCGACAAAGATGTCGTTGTAGCAGCGCCTAGGTGATGCTTGTAGCCATTTCAAACCAAAATATAATGTATTGTCTCACCCACAATAACCTTACTTGGCCGTTGATGCCATGCGCTACCAGCAAAAGTGACGGTTCAAAATACCGCGGCAAATTGCTTCTTGTTGTTCCCAATCTCTACGAGGGCTGGCTTTCGTCCCCTCCCTTCTTCTCAGGTTACCGGTAGCAGTAGCAGTAGCATCTCCCTCTCTCTCTCTCTCCCCCCTCCCTCTCTCCCTCCCTCTCTCCCTCCCTCTGTATATACTGTCTAGATCCTGCTGAGTTGTTGTTGGCCACTGATGACCACTGTAAGGTTGGGACACGAGAATTGATGTGGAGTGCCACTCGTCGAATGAACTCCGCCACCCCGCCCAGCGAGGGGATTCGTGTGGGACGTCTAGGGTTTTTGATTGGGAGAGCCCTGGTTGAGATGACATTTTGAAGAAGATCCCTTAGCAACGACCAAGCATGATGGGTCCCATGTTGCTTTTGCTGTGTTCTCCTCTTTGTTTTTCTGGTTTCTTTTGGGCGATGGACGACCGGGTGTCCCTCAGGCTGCATTGAATTCTTTGACACCTGAAATGCAGCTGATCGTGACACGTACCTCGTGGCGGTACCAAGAACAGTAGTCCTGGCGTACGGTTAGCACAGGACGTACCAGACGACCCGGTGAGCTGAGCTTTCACCGTTGTCGCCACCCGTTTCACCCGATTTCGACTGACACTTGTCAGGTCCGAAGCGTCTGAGGCGAGCCGTGAGTCTCTGCATGTGGCTGGAACCTGGCTGTTGAGTTTCTGGTTACGCCTCAGAGAATAAAATCTTTAAGCTGGACAAAAGAAGACTAGGTGCAACTCAAGAAAGCACCCCACTGGTCCGGCCTCTGGTCTCTTCGTGCCTCTCTTTGATTAATTTTGATTCCAACGACGGCCGAAGGAGTGGAGCGAAGTTTTGAGTCGACCGAAGTTCTTCACCGAAAAGACCAGGAACGCAGTTGCGAGATCAGGGGCCGTGTTTCCAATTTCAATTGGAGCGAAGAGTGCGAGAAGCACCGTGCGAGAAGCATCGTGCAACAGAATTTCTTTGTGAGTAAGGCCAGTGACTGACGATATCAGGCTGCCCCACCAGCTGGAAACATGCCAGCCAGTGATTTCTACATATATTTCTACCCTCTGTCCGTTAGTGGGACTACGTCGGTCCTTTCTTCGATCAAATCCTCATGGCGATGGCTGGCACAGTCCTTCAGCCACGTGCCCGTCTGAAGGCAGGTGCATGTTGCTCGGTGCTCGAGGCTACCCGTAAGGTTTGGTGCTTTCGAGTCGGTGCTGTGGTCAAAAACGGTGTCCGGCTGCGTTTCTGGACAAATGTCTCATTCTACTCAGACCTCATGGAACAGTGCAATTGGTGAGATGCCCAGCAATGTTCTTCACTCGTTCTGTTCTTGCAGTGTGGTCCTACGTAGTCGAGACGAAAATTGCCCATGTACATCATGATCCAAGGTCAGTCTTTGAGGAACCCAGCATCAGCAGACCCAGCGGTTAATCTGGAGGGGCTGATCCAGCTGATGAACCTTCTCCAGAAGTCTATTTTATTCTCCATGTTTCTTGCGCCTGCTTGCAAGTGCAGCCTGAGCTGTGAGGGGCCTTCGAATGCGACTGGCTCACACTGTGAGGGATCCCTCTTTTTCCGCAGTTGGCCAGGGCATCTTTCTTGCAAAAAGAACGTTGGCAGTCAGAACATCAAAGGATCCTTCTTGGGTCAAATCAGAACATGTTCAGAAGATCTTTAGATGATGTTCACATCTGGACCATGTCAAACACATCGCGAGACGCTTTCGACCGCCTTCGTCGCGAGACGACCCTGGCCGACGGCGCGCGCCCAGCGCGCCGCCCAACGGTAGCGGTCGACGGACTCGGTCAAGTCGAGCTGGATCCTCCAGGAATCGATCTGGTGAGGAGAACACCGGAAACGCCCAGCACGCCAAGCATCTAGAGGTTGTCATGTCATTATTTTGTTGTTCGTTGTTTGCTTGTTGCTCTTGATTTTGTATCATTTACGTGTGTTTTTGGGGCGCCTTCTTGTTTTGTGTGTGGAACTGGCTTCTTCCGGAGTCTTCCGAATTCTTTGTGTGCTCGAACACCTTTCAAATTCATTCGGCCCGTACAGACCCCAGTGGCCGCTTGGAACGAGGTCTCCTCGTCGCCGAAACAGTCATTCGCTCTGAGAGCCACGAGGTCTCCGCTCTGAGATCCGAAGGTTCAGACACTCTAAACACTATATAGTGACTATATAGTGATTCTTTTTTCCTTTTTTTGTTGACACGAGACTTCTCAATTTGCGCACTACCTTGAACCCTAACCTGGCATTGCCTTTAGCTTTTTTGCTGTGAAGATGGGGACTTGCAAAGCCAGTGTTGTTCCACGTTTCTTGGCGTCTTCGGGTTTTGGTTGCGTGGCCAGAGCAAACAGAGCACACGCCGCGAGTGGAAAAGACATGGAGGCGGCTGCTCAGCCACCGTGCGCCGGCTGCCGTGCCAAGTTGCAGAGCCTCTGTCGTAGCAAAGGACTAAGTGGTTTGATATGACAGCCAGAGTCGTAGAACACTTGAGAACGCTGCAGGTGTACTCCAGCCCTCCTCTTGAACTGCAGGATTTTTGTCAGGACCTGCTTTTGATGTTGATTCAGTTGTGAAGCAAGGCCAGCGTTTACTGACAGGCTTCGCCAACCAGCGTATCTGCAGGCTCTTTGCGCAGCAAAACCGACAGTTAGCACAGCTTCTGATTCCTGCGCATACACACTCCCACACAGGTGTGCGCACGAGGGTCTGATGTAAAAAGCCTGGCAACCTCAGCTTCAACCCGCACACGCGCCCGCACGCACACGAACGCACACGCACTCGCGCGCGCACACGCACGCACACGAGCGCGCACGTTTTGGAGCCACCTTTGCGTCCACGAACCCTGTCAACACAGATAGCTTTAGGCTAAAAGTGCTCAAAAATACAGTTGAGAGCCGATCGAAACCTTCCTTGGCATAGAGACAGGCTTTAGAGAGGACATGTCAGAAAGATTGATCCATTGGTTGTTCTTACCTGGTAGGCGCAAGAAGGCGCAAGGGCGAGCGCAAGGTTTATATATATATATATATCTATCATCTACTACTACTACTACTACCACCACTACTACTACCACTACCACGACCACGGCCACGTCGACGACGACGACAACCACAACAACAACGACAACAACAACAACTACTACTACTACTACTAAATTTCCGGCTCCGGCGCGCCACTTTTTCTTGCTAATATTAAAACAATAGGATTATTCAAAAGATGTAAAAACACCCATAGGCGCAAGAAGGCGCAAGGGCGAGCGCAAGAGCTTTTCAGCATTGTGCCCTGCACTTAGGTTTTAGAACAACCCCCACATTATTTCTGCGTTTTCCACTGCAAAGTCCTAATATTTGAAGAAGCCATATAAGCCTCGGCCGTAAACCGGCATTTTGAACATCACCCAGGACGTACATATTTACGTAAAAAAAGGTCACAAACAGGAAACCGTACAAAAATGGCTACTGTAAAGCTTTATCTTTAGAGAAGAAAATATGCAAAGGAGAGAGAGGAAGTTTTGCGGTGGCATTTGTGTCGAGCACCGTTGGCGTCACCAGAGTACAAGCAGCATAGTTCATAAACCATTACATTCTGCAAAAGCACTGTAATTTACAGTGTTTTGCGCCTAGTCATGCGCCAAAGGATTTGCATCTTTCCTGCTGAGACTCTGCTGATGTTATATAATGATGCTCGACCAAAATTTGTCCTCAAAATTTGTATCCATTTTCAATGCTTTATTTTCTAGACGTTTGAAGCTATAAGCTTTACACTAGCCATTTTTGATAATTTGCCTCTATTTTTGACGTTTTTTGACGAAGCCACATGAGCCCTTGTGAACGATAAAGTTCGATCGGTTGCTTTTTTCCCGAGAGCGTCTGCGAAGGGTTTTTCGTAAAACAGCATTTGTAGAACTACGTCTCATCTACATCTTCACATCTTCACATCTGCACATCTACATCTGGACATCTACATCTCTGCTCATCTTCAAATCTGCACATCTACATCTCTGCTCATCTTCACATCTTCACATCTGCGCATCTACATTTGCACATCTACATCTCTGCTCATCTTCACATCTGCGCATCTACATCTCTGCTCATCTTCACATCTTCACATCTGCACATCTTCACATCTGTACATCTACATCGTCACATCTTCACATCTGCGCATCTACATCTTCACATCTTCACATCGGCGCATCTCACATCTGCGTATCCTGTCGCTCTTCTTTTCTTTCTCTCTTAAGGCCGGGGGCGGTGGTGCCGGAGCGCCACGAAACGCAACCCTCTGCGGAGATCGTGCTTGTCAAGGGCGCGAAATGCAGGTGAGATTACGTTTTTTTGCCCGGTCCGGCGCAACCCTCTGCGGAGATCGTGCGTGTCGAGGGCGCGAAATGCAGGTGAGATCGCGATTTGGATTTGGCGCGCGCAACCCTTGCGGAGATCGTGCGCGTCGAGGGCGCGAAATGCAGGTGAGATCGCGTTTAGGATTTGGCGCGCGTAGCCCTCTGCGGAGATCGTGCGCGTCGA
>CAXAMN010027428.1:97958-117844 GCA_963970005.1 Durusdinium trenchii | reverse complement strand
TTTAGGATTTGGCGCGCGTAGCCCTCTGCGGAGATCGTGCGCGTCGAGGGCGCGAAGTGCAGGTGAGATTGCGTTTTGGATTTGTCCGGCGCAGCCCTCTGCGGAGATCGTGCGTGTTGAAGGCGCGAAATGCAGGTGAGATTGCGTTTTGGATTTGTCCGGCGCAGCCCTCTGCGGAGATCGTGCGCGCCCAACTTGCCTGATTTTTTGACGACTTTTTCGACATCCCAGAGTCCCCCAAAAAGGCCTCTCCCCCACCAGGCTCAAGGGTTTTGCTACACCGGATAGAATGGGCTAGCGCCTGGGTCCCGCCGACCCCTATTTTTGGGCTACTTTAGCTGAAGCACAGCCTCCAAAATGTAGCTTGGCCGCAGCAATCTGAGATCTCCAACCTCGGTGAAGGAAGGCCCAGGCTATGTGAAGGAAGGGCGTGGGATTTTGTATGTCGCACTGGCAGGCTGCAGGTTGTGGTTGAAGGAAGATATTGGACGGCAGCTTTGAAGCCCAATCAAAAAAGGTTTGCAAGCCCACGGTCCCAGAAGGCAGCTTCGCAGACTTGCAAGGACACTGCGCAAGCCCCAGGCAGCTTTCCAGAGTGGCTGGACAAAGGTGATGCGTGTCGCGGGCATCGCCCGGGCTTAGGCCAGGCTAAGCCGGGGTTGGCGGACTCCCAGGAGCTGTTTGGTATGCAAACATCAGCATGCGATTCAAAGACACAAGCTTGGTGGAGGAGGGAGTAGGTGTCAAGACTTGAAATAAACATTCCCGAACGCTTCTCCGTCCAACAGCCACTGTTCACATCACATGTTTGCCTTCGCACCAACTCTCACCAGGAGCAGCTTCGCTTCAATCCAGCTCAACCAAGGCGTGAGAGCACCCACTAGTACGACCCATGTTTTTGGGCTTTGCGAGACAGTGCACCAAGGCGACCCCAGTGGTGGAGTGGGAGGGATTGGCCTAGCACTAACTCGCTTGAAGTGTGGGCCCTGTTTATCACGAATCGACCCTAGATGCCCAAACCCAGAGCACTTTTGCAGACAGTGCTGGCCAGTGTCAGTGACTGACTCGTAGGCACCGCAACCCTGGGGGGTGGGAGTTGTGCCTGACATCACAAGAAACAACCTCGTAGTGGTTCAATCCATTCACACTGCACCTTTACAAGTGACATTGCTCGATGACGGGGGGACCTCTTTTCGTGAACACGCCGCGAGCCGGGGACCGCAGACCTGCAGGGCAACGGGGGGGGCCTCTGTACCGTGCAGAGTGAGTGATTTAAAACACACAGACATTTTCTTGATGAGTTTTCACCTAGCTTTCATTCATTTGTAGCTAATTTTTAATCACTGCGGGTCTTTTGCAGAGTGCATCGTTTCGCGCACCAGCTGAGTTTCGTCCCCGTGCAGCGTGGTGGAAAGAACTTTTGACGACAACCTGCAGAATCATTTTTTGTGCTTCTGAGTGGTCCCCGTTCTGATACATGCTTGAAAGAACAATACAATAGAAAAAAGGTGTGCATAAAAAGTACACAACCATTTGTCTATATAAATATACAACATATATAATATACAATATATATATATACACAGTATATATCATTGAATCATGGTGCGTCCCATTTGGGTCTTTCTTGTTGTTTCTTTTTTTCTGTGCAGGGGTTCACTTGTATGCTCAGTCCAGAGTGACTGGCATACCGCCGACGCTTTCACCGGATCGTCGTGGTTGAAGTGCTTGCTCGGGCATTGCCTTTCGAGTGCCGGCGATGGGACGTCGACTGCAGCCATGGCCAGCTGACTGCCAACTGACTGCCAAAGCGACTGACTGGCTGATTGATGTACTGATCGACTACCCTGGCCCTAGTTGCCCTCATTTTGCGTTCTGACTTGCCTGACTTGCTTGCTCGCTGGCGTCTTTGCTTTCTACAAACTTCTGTTATCGATGGAGCCGCCGGCCCGGAGACCCTGAAGGGAAACCGAGTGTGGGATCCCGATTTAAAGAAACAAACACACAATTATGAATCTTCTTCACAGTGACACTTTCGCTTCAAAGTGCACCAGGTCAGATGTCTTTTTTCATATGTTTTATTCTCCCGCCCATTTGACCAACGCTGTTGGAGCTCGTCGCTTCCCCTTTCTCTTGCCGTTCAGGGAGATCCCCTTAGCCATCAGCCTCATGCTGGACTCCGAGGCCGGTAAGAGCGGGACCTGTTTCCATCAGCCCCATCTACTTGAGGGTGGTTGATGGACCCCCCTTCCTGAGAGTCTATTTTCCATCCCGAAACCACCCAAATTTTGTGGAGCTGGTAGAAACATGAGTTTTTGGAGTCAGTCGTTTTGATCGTCACCATCGTCGGTCTTCAATGCCCCCTCGTAAAGAGCCGGAACTGTCTAGCAGGTACTATAGATCAATGATTCAAGGACCAACATCCTCGTCGTCGTTGTGGACCTTGTAGTAATCACTAGCCAGGAACGAGCGCAACGAGCTTAATCCAAGGGTTGCACAGTCGAACGCACGAAGTGATGTCAGCGAGATGCCGGTAAAGGACTCCAAGTGCTCACCGTGGTGGTTTCCGAGGAGCTAAGTCATTTCTTTTCCACTTTTCGCATGCTCTGCTTCAGGCTGCTCTGGCGTCGGACCTGTCTGAAAAAGACATCGTGAAACCATTTGCTTCTTGCAGAGGCTACGAACGTCACAACGGGCATCGCTACAAACGTCACAACGGGCATGGGCGCACGAACGGAGCGATGCTCGGACGCGACCCGAACGGCTTCCTTCGCCGATCGCTCCCCACGTCTTCCCTTGCCGCCTTCATTCGGACTCGGTGGACCCAGGCGACGTCGGCGGAGGAAGTGGTCTCGGGGCCCAGGACGTTCGGTTTCTGACTCGACTGGGTTTCGGTGGAGTGTCGAGACGGAGAAGGAACGGGACATTTCCGGTCAACTGCGCGGTGTTTCGAAACCCGTAGGAAGGGTAGGAGCATCCGGATTCCGCCGTGGCAGATCACCACCCCGGAATGCTCCGTGTTTGGGGGACGCCGCATGCTCGACTGCCAAGGATGCAGATGAGACTCAGTCTGAGCGAACCGTGCACTACACATACATCTCACTGCAGAAGGCGGAAGAAGACGGCACCGATGTCCCGACCCGACCCGATCGATGCGGATGTCGAGAGCCTCTGGGGGGCCGAGCATGTAGCCGCGCCTTCGTAGCCCGTTGGCCGCTCATGTAGCGATTGGGTCTTGGTACCGGAAGCTCTGTCGGTCAGGGTGTGTCTTCGGCGCGTTTTCCGCGTCTGCGCGGTTCGGGTCATTCGGAAGATGGTGAAAGAATGTGACATGTCCGCGGCGGGCGACAGGCGAGCTTGGATTCGTCGCTTGGCAGATCTTGGCGGGACCTGTTGAAGTTTTGACTTCTGGCTCGACAGTTGGAGTCGAACTCTTTTCTTGGGACGTCGATGGACCTAAGGCCCAAAGCAGATCAGGCGAGCCGAGCTATGACGAGCCGAGCCGAGCTCGTTCGAAGCCCTTCGGAACCATCGCTCACCAAACGCTTCCGAACCCAACGAGCCGCGCATAGCCGTTGGGCTTGGAACGTCGCATCGGACGACGTGTTCCGCGGCGGTCCGATGCGGTCGAGTGGAGGCGGAGGAGCGTCCGTCGTGGTCAGCACATGTGATCGGCTGCTCGGTTGCAGGGACGTTGGGGAGAGTGCCTCACATGTGATCACCTGAAAGCTCGGTTTTATATTGTAGACGTATATACATATCGATGTTTATTTGTTGGCTAAAATTCTGGAATATCTACAGTAGATGCGTCCAATCTGGTTTTCGCCCCTGTTCTTTGACCGGAACTCGGTACCACTCCTAGCCGATGGCCTTAGCGCGAGCCACATGACGGTTGCCGCGACGGGTTGCCTCTCTGCCAGAAGACGGTTGGCTGGAAAACGAAGACCCGATTCTGCTTTCACAGACATGGAGGATGCCTTTCTTCTTTGTTTTTCTTCCTGGAAGCACTGATCCAACCGAATGTGCCCACCAGATCGTCTGGACAGACGGCCATAATCCCAACGGCCATAATCAGGCCAGAAGTTGGAACACTACGGTCAGCACGGGAGCTTGGCAGTGACCCAGCTCTCTCGAGCTGGGACGAGAGCTGTGTTGGACACGACGAGTCAAGCTGAGAAGCGAAGCGAAGCTGAGACACTCCGAGTTTGGTTTCTTTTTTCTTCGTGGCAAATCGATGGGATGGCTGGTCAACTTCCACTTGAGAGAACACACAGCTTCTTTCTTTTTTTGGGCCAAAACCAGCCAGAGCAAAGGAGAGCCAGGCTCCCTGCTCTCATTGCCACCAAGCGCACGTCAGACAATACGACGTTTCTTCTCTTGTTTTCCCAAGATGATTTGACTTGCATTGGGATGGAGTTGCCAAGTGTTCCCGATGTTCACCAACAAGCGCGACAAGTGACTTTTCTAGATAAAGACCCTTGAAAAGAACATGAACTTCACCATCATCCACTGCAATTGTGGAAAAAGGACACCCATGGAAAACACTGAATCCTTCAGATCATCGCTTCGCACCGCGGGGAAACCTCGACTCCGCCGGAACATTCACAACAACAGCGAACCCGAGTGATGGGCTTGGGGAACCGGGCGACATCGGCTCAGCCCAGGTGTTTCATCCTACATGAAGTTTTTGGTGCAGGTCCCACCGGAGAGAAGAGGCGGGGCGGCACCCGCGGCACCCACTCCGGGCTCCGGGCCCGTGGAGTCGAAGAAACGGAGCCGATGGACGGACGGCGGAGGACGGAGCTCTGGACATCGGATGGCTGGACAGCGGAGTCGTGGAATTCCCCTTTCGTTGGCAGATCAATGGATATCAGGTCGGATGGCTAGAGGTGATACCCTGATACACTCCCGATCTCCAATCCAATGGTCCGCCCAGTTGACCTTCCAGGTCCGATGGCGCACCACGCGATGGGCTGAGAGAACAGACGGATCTCACGATCGCCACCATCAACCGCCGAACGCCGTGGCGGCCGAACGCTCGCCGTGGTGGTGGATGTACTTGCATGTGTTCAGTTCAGTTGAACAAGGCTTCGACGAACCATTTATAGCATCTGTGGGAACTTTGCAGAGCCCAGACCCAAAGACACTGGAAGATCGGTTTGCTTCTTCGCGTGCTGTCTCTGTGCAGCGCATCCTGTGGCGTGAATGCCGAGGTCCGAGCCTATCGGATCAAGACCCCGAGGGCCATACTGCTCGGATGCCCCGATTGCGACGAAGGGACCCGCGGTGATTGAAGACGAAGAGATGCATTTTTCCCGTAGATCGGAAAAAAGGGGTGAGACCCAGGAGGAAGTTCTTGGGTGTTCCTTAGTTCAAAGAGCATGACTTGTCCACTATGAAGATATGTGAGGATGATAAGATTTGCCTTGCATAAGATCTGACTCTGCTGAATCGGTTGCACAGACCTTTGAGAAGGCGACTTGAATGATCCTTCCCAAAGAAACTGAATGTTTGAGAAGGCGAATAGAATGATTGCATGATTCTTCCCAAGCCAGAATGGGCCTGTTCTCGAATCCCAAAGAAATTGGGCTGAGGATTGTGTGATTTGCTTGAGTGAGCCTCGCGATACTGCTGTGCTGCCTTGCCGGCACATGTGCCTGGAAGCCCAACGGTAGCCATCAGCCAATCGTTGGAGTCTTTGGCTAACCCGGATGTTGAGCACTGCACCACAATTCTTGATGAGAGGTATTTCGGAATTTCTTCATAGCTTTCCTGCTATTGATTCAATGAGTTGTTGGCTTTGGAGATCTTGCTTTATGATTTGGATCGTTGGCAAGAGGGTGCCAACTTCTAGAGTGCTTTCGCCATCGCAAAGACTTGCAAGAACCAGTTTGAGCATTCAACCAAGCCATTGTGCCCACCCATGAAAGGCAAAGCAGCTTTCTTGCAACCTACCTGAAGGCAAAAGTGGATGACTTTTAAGAACAAGGGTTTCGCAGAAGATGCCTTGCAATAATCATGCTCACAGGAAACATGGCGCAGGAAACAGCAATCTGAAACGTCATGACGGTGTGAATGCAAAACTCTTCTCAATCGAGTTTCACTTCCGGGTTGACCCGTGCACTTGTCATGTGTGTTAATTTCTAATCCTTGGCTTCCACCTTTTGCTGAGGCTTTTGCAGCTACTGTGCAGGCATTGTCAGGAGCGGATGGTTTTGGCTGCAAGCATATATATATATATATGTGTGACACAGGAAGTCCTAGACATGTCAGAAACTCTCATTGCCAACTGGCTGCCACCTGCCACGTGTCAAGGAAGAAACACTTGCCTTGGGTTGCCCACTGGTTTTCCGTGTTTCAAGAACCACGTCTTGCTGATTGTGCCAACTTGATGGTTTCATACACAAACCAATGCTATCAATGGACCAGCCCCGCCGGCATTGCAGAGCTTAAAAGCTCCCATCGCCAGTCGAGCGGCGGTCCTCGGTCGTTCGGGGGGCAGGCTTCAATGCGATCGATGTCCCGTTTGCCGACAAAAAGTGCAGAGCTTGCTCCAGTTCAAGCGGGAGGCACGTTGGAGATCAGCAGATCCCTGTGGACGAGGGTCATTAGATTGCTTAGCATTATATAGTTTGGATCTACTAATTAGTTTTATTTGTTTATTTTTTTTTTTAGAATTTATGTTTTTAACCGGGCAAGAAGCTACGAACAGGGCTCCTGGCCAAACTACGAACGGAGCGATCGGAGGCTACTAGGGGCTCCTGGCCGTACTACTAGGAGCAAGGACGCTACTAGGAGCCAAAAGGAGACAAGGTCCTTGTCGATAGGTAGTTCCAGTTCTCTAATGGGTGGCTCACTTGGAGTTTGGAACGAGACCTGCGCGCAGGATGCACCGCTTGGCAGGTCTCTCTTCACTTGTTTTCTGAAGGTGTTTCCAGACTCAATCAGTGCTTCCTCGATGCTTTCTTCCAGGAACTGCAAGTCGGTGAAGCGCTTCCGAACCGGGAGGTGCTGGGCATATCCACACTCGAGCGCGAATCACTCGAGCAGCGCGAATCACTTTCTGCATTTTGGGGAACTGGAGGACTCGCTCGAATGTGCAGGGAACTAGAGGAATTCATAGAAATTGAGTGGGTTCCATCATTGGATTCTGGCTCAGATTTGATGGGAGCTCTTTTCAAGTTGAATGGAGTTGAGATGACAGGCTTAAGCTCACACCTCGAAAAAGAAAAGGCAGTTGGTGTATGTTTTGCCCTTTGTTTTTCTTTTATATATACTGTTATATAGCTGTTTCTCTCTGTCTTTCTCTCTATTGCCCTCTCTTTCACAAGACTTGCATTCTTCTGAACTGGTTCACAAACAGGTATGGCAGGTGCAAAGGTTCCAGACTGTTCTCTCGGCGGCTTGTTTTCTTGCTCATTCCCTCAGAGCTGAGAGGCAAGCTGCATGGGCCGGCGCTGATTTCGCCTTTGGAGAAAAGTGAGTTGGCGCCCTCCTTCAGGAAGACACTGGCACCAGAACTGCTAAAGTAGCACCATGAAGTGCTTATCAAGGAGAACAGTTTTTTAACAATTGCCCCTCACGCCGTTTTCTTCTTGCCACGTTCGCCGTTCCGCTCTTCCGTTTGATGACCTGTTCGTTCGTTCGTTCCTTGCCCTCGTGTCGGGATGATCTGAAACATGTCCCCGGCGACCTGTTACATCGCCAGCAGCGCGCGCTCCAGGTGGTTGGTGCCTCCTACAAGCGGCACTACCTTTTCCTTTTAGAACCCCACGAGGCGAAGCTGGTCCTCCGTCGGCCGAACGCGGGAACGTCGCGGTGGACGGTGGATGGAGGTTTCCACCGGCCACCCATGGAGGTTTGCATCTCTTCTGCCTGGCGGGGGCATATTCATCAAGAGCCTACCATTTTTTTTTAAATGAAGTGTGTTTATTGTTTTAAACATACTTTTCGGGGTGGAACTAGAATTGAACCACTTTGAGACGTCTGATGTTGAGATGCCAGCATGCACATGCATGCATGCGAGCGGTAGAGCCGGTGTTGGGCTTCACGTCCAGCGCCACAAAATCTGAACAAGACTCAACAAGACATGCCATGGACGCCGGACGCGTTTGGTTTTCGTTCATGCCAACGTCTACTTACATCTTGAAAACAGCCTGTCACAGATAGCCTGTGCAAGATGGCGATGATCAAGCAAAGGCATTTTAACAAGTGTGCGTGAATTTGTATATAGTTTTACAATCCGTTGCACATGGTCAGCGACTGTCAGTGCAAGCCTGCGAATGTTCGCAAACAATTCCGACTCGGTCGGCAGCCTCGCACTCATCGTCTCAGGGTACAGCTTTTCTTTCGCTTTCTCCAGAACGTCTATGCAAGGAGAACGGTCGACGGGGACGGGACCGGGGTGGGACATGGTCATCCATCCGCGACTCCTCAGTTCTGCTTCTGAAGTTTTGGGGTCTCACTCCTGGTGCTGCAATCGAAAAAAGAACAACGAAGCATCAGGAAAGTCCACCGAACTCAACGAAGCATGTGTTCTTTTGACCGTCAATCCCTGCTGCTCCTGTACTCATCACAAAAAGCAGGATGAGGCCTTCAGAAATCACGTGTTCAGTCCACTTCCACCCACCCGACACTTCTCACCTTCACCGTTTCACGATACAAACGGACTGGTTGACGACGTTTGAGACCCGACAGGGCCCGAGAGGGCCACAGAGCCGGACTGGGTCTCCCCGACGGTTTGCGACTCCCTTCGCCCCTTCGCCTCTCCCAGATCCGTGGGCGCGATCTTTGGACGGAGGCCGAGTCGTGGCGTTGGGGTGGGAGCGGGGGGTGTGTGAGCGGGGTTGGGGGTTCTCGGTGGTTTTGGGTTTCAAGCACCAAGTGCGGCTAGCCCCAGAAATTTTCAGGGACAACCGAGGCATTGGCTTTGCAAGCGGTTTTGGTGATTTCATGACAGAGATATAAAACCCCTTGGAGACTTTTATTGAATTTCACTTCATAAGTATTTACGTTCAACAGCGACCAAGTTCTCAGCAACTCCATGTGAATAACAGCGCAAACCGACAATCAATGATTGGTGGGGTGTGGAGAACCCGCATCAAGAACACGAGAGTCACTGAAATTCTCTTTTTGTGACCTATACCTCATGAGCTCTTTGTGACGATCGTATTTCTTGGCCCGAACAGATGGTTCAGATCTGTAGATGCTGTCAAGGTGGTGCCCTCTTCCAAAGGAATGTACGACACATTGGGTCCAGGAGAATCGCTTGCAGGCCATCCCCAGAGTTCACGCTTCCACTCTTCCTCCTCTTCCTCCGCAGTTTGAGGCGGTGGCAGGCACTTGGCCCATCACTGAGTTCGAGAAGATTGGAGAGGCCGCGGCAAGCCACCGCGGATCTGGAACCGACTGGAGCCACGAAACGGATGGAGTGGATCGTCCCAAGCTGCCGAGGGCACTCGGTCCGTGGCCGAGTTTGGTATTTTTTCAACGCCGGCAGGCAGCTCTCTTAGCGAGTTCTGCGAAGCATAGCAGTCGGGCAGCTCAGGACGTCAGAGTCAGGAAAGGGGAGAATGGTTCGTGCGGTTTTTACGAAAGATGACCTTTGGGATGCCACGATGATGAGCGAGTCTAGCCACGTGATGCAAGATTAATGCCGTCGCCAATGTTTGTGGATCGCCATGGTGGATGCTTTTCCACCGTCCTGTTCGCTCCGCGACCTAGTTCGCTCCGTCTGCCAGCCAGCGCTGCCAGGTGAGCACCAAATGGTTGTGGACTATATTTGCAGGCTCGATCTGGGCTTACAGTAGACTTTATAGTCTAGACGTGGCTGGAAAAGGATAGACGGACAGATCTCAGGTTGCAATGACAACTTTAACAACTCAACCCAATCTACTTGACTTGCTTTGCAATCTGGTCACAGACCATGCTACAATTCTTTACAAGGATTGCCTTGACATGGCTTGAAAAAAGAACCCGGCTTGCCACCCTGTCAGGTTTGGAGGTAGAACATTCAAACCCAACAGCTTGCAGAGAATGAGAACATTCAAAGATGGGGACGGCTGGCAGGCTTAAATGCCTGGGACATTGCCCGCAAGTCACAGCCCAACTTGCAGGCTCCTCTATGATATCGCTAGCCATGTGAAGGCGGGTGGTTCCCCGTTGCTTGCGGGACGTGTTTCCTGCTTGGGCAGCTGCAGCCTTTGGGAGCCGACAACACCCCACCCTCGCACCACAGGGCACCCACGAAGCACCGCCGGAACAGTACGGACATCAGGTGTGTGACACGCACATCCTCAAGCTGAAGCACTTGGTTCACATCAAGCAGTCGTGAGCCGTTCGAAGTCGAAACTCGACGTCCAGCGGCTGTGGGCATCTGGGGGGAGGTTCAGCGGAAAATGGGTCTTGCGTCATCGGTGGCATGTAACAAGATTTGAGGTTCAATGAAGGTTATATGGGTGTGCATGGGTGTGTATGGGTGTAGGGAGGTGCAGAAGTGCAGCTAGGGAGGTGTATGAGTGAATGAGGCTCCATAGTTCACTTTTCTTTTTTTTCTAATTCTTCCCACCAAGGCCTTTTGGTTGGCTGGTTTTTACATTTTACATGTTTCACTCGACATAAATCAGTTTATCGCGTTCGATCTTCTCCAGGTACCATGCCATTGCAAAAGAGGCCGAGCTTTCCTTCGTCTCGGTCGCGGAGCGCTAGCGCTGGGATTTTCCGCCCGTTCGACGAGGCGGCCGGATGTTCGTCCCAACAAGCGGAAGTTGCTTCGAAAGCATCTTCCACCGCCACCAGTTGATCCGGCCTTCTGGTACCTGCACCAACTCCTTGTAACTTGACCCCCCATGGTCTCGCCGCCCTTGCCCGACGCCCGGCGACGGCCCGGCGACGTCCGTACGCACCGCGGTGCGCGGTTACACCGGTGCCGACCGGTGCGACGACCGGCTCCCAAGGGCACCGGCGCGGATCCTTGGAACCTGGCGACCTTCTTCTGCGAGCACATGTCGGGCATCCCGGTTTGGCGTGGTTCGACAGCGCGAGGTGGCGTGGTTCGGGTCGACCGGGTCGACACCCGAGAGACGTGGGGTTGGTTGGAGTCTGAGGTGGCAGAGGTGGTTGTGTCGTGGACTGGAGGTGTCGAGTCGTTTTGTGTTGGAGCAAACCATCTCAGCTGAAAGATCTGAAAGGCCTCCGGTTTTCAAGGGACCCAAAGAGATCATCTTAAACAAAGGGCAAACAGCCCATTTCTTTCGGAGGAATGATTACTTTCTCCATCTTTCTCCTCACAGAACACCACTGGCCCTACCGCCCGGAGCCGCGGGCGATTCTCGCCCCTGGTGATGTCCCCCGCGTCCCGCCGCGGACGCCGACGCCAGGTCGCCCACGCCGGCCGTGTGTGGCTTGCCGCCCCACGCCGCGCAGAAGTTCATCGACGCGGCCGACGCTCGGCCGTTGGCGTGACGCCACGGGGCGTTTGGTGCGCGTGGGCGTGCGGAGGAAAGGGGACGGATGATCCTTGTCGGTTCCCCAGCGCCGCACGCGAAGGGGTGTTGCGGTGTTGAGTATTTCAGGAGATCAGACCTGACGGCCTTTACTGCTTTCTGTTGCCGATGCTTGTCTTTTTTTTAATCTTCAGCAAATCATTTCGGGGCTTTCTTCCACAATTCCGGCTCATTACCAAACCTCTGTATATCAGCTTTGGTGCACATTGATTCTCCTCGAATTCCAACATATTTCCAACTGCATTTCAAGTATCTGATAACTTTTGAGAGCTTTGGACTCTTGGCCATTTTCAAGCCTTTGGGCTGCTATTTTTAACATGCAGACTTGTAAAGGCAAACACATACAGGGAGAATCTGAACACCTCTCTCAAACAGCTGGAAGGTTTTGGGTGCTCAGCCAATCCTGGGCAGCTGTATGCTTTTCCTTTCTCTTGAGGACTTTGAAGATCTAAACACACCAAGCTACTTTCTCACTTGGTGTTTGTTTCGATGTTCTTTCCCACATCTCTGAGGAGCCTTGGGACCGCGGCTTCTATGTAGCATGCTCAGTGGCAAAGGAAAGCGAACGTTTCTTTTTGCACGTGAACGCCTCCTAAAGGAAGATAGCTAGAAGCGAAGACGGTAGATGTTTATGGATGTAGGATACCCCCTGGCTAATTGAGGAGGTGTCTTACAACCCGTTTTGGGTCGGGTTCTGCATGATATTTCCAGCAGCTCTGGTTGGGAGTCTACATACTGTACTCAGACCGAAACTGTTTGCTCTTGGGAGAAAAGAACCGGCCCCGCTTCCATGTTTTCAATCCATTTTGCCATGCATGGGTCATGGTTCCAAGCTACAAACACGTGTTCTTCACCGAGCTGTGCCAATTTCTACTGCATTTTTCTCCACATCTCTACAAATTGGGGCATTTTCTCCATAGGAACGGTATTGTTTGCGACCTACCTACTCCCCCCTTGGTAAGCTAACCCGCGGAAAGCTCCGCAGAGCTGCTTCGCTCCGTGCGCTCGAGGCAGCTCCCTGCGGAGTGCTCTCCGCTCAGAGCTGTGAGCTCATCGTGGCGCTCCGCCGGGGGCTCTTGAGGTTGCTTCGAGGTTGCGCTCGCGCGCGGTCGAGGTTGCTTCGAGCCGAAAGCAGAAGAAGACGGGCCAGGATGGTACGGGGGCAAGACGTGCAATAAGGATCAAAAAGGATCATATGCCAGGGGTCACAAAGGGGTGGTGTTTGGTTCCTAAGTGAGTGGATAATGGGCACCCCTAACCTCCAATAGGCACCCCTTTGTGACTCCTGGTGCATGTGTCTTTTTAGAGACACATGTTCAGGTTGGTTCTTTCCTTGGAAGTCTCCACACTGTCCAGATTCCAGATGTGGACGCACTGTTTTTTCGGGGGTGCCTTCTTTTTCCTCGTCATGGTTGTCGCCGGCTGGCCAGCTTAGGGATTTCAATTTAATACAAGCTGCAAGGCAGACCATCAGAAATGGACTTGAGCAGAAACAGTTTTCTTTTTTTTTCATTGACTGCCAGACTCTCTGCTTGTTTTTTTTGGCTTTGTGATTTGATTGACAGCTCCAAAGCAGGTGCAAGAAGTCAATCAACCCAGTCTGAGGCTTCTCAAGAAGCTGAGCGCTACCCCTCTTCCAACATTTTCTTTTTCTTCCTCCTCACTCAAGTGTTTCAGCAAAGAGCTTCAACTCCGGTGATTCAGTGACATTTAGTGCCTCCTGCCTTCCCATGCCAAGTGCATTTGCTCCTCACCGCAGCCAACTGCATCAACCAGTTGAGCCATGTCTTTGTTTCATCCTTCATGCACTCATCCCGCCAAATGCTTTGTTCTTGGCCATAACAATGACGACACACACACACAGAGAACATGAAATACAGAGTTCCCCTAGTACAATGGAAGTACAATGGTAATGGTAGTGCAATGGTATTATGGTAGTATATCAAGTACCTCAGACATCCTCCAATTCTGACATCTTCCGAAGCTACCGATGAAGCGCCCCTCCTTTGGCACTGTGGAATGGTGCCCGGTGACGCCACAGTCCTTCTCGGTGCGCGGATTTGTGCGTGGGGTCGCGGGTCGGTAGTCCCTTTTTGGTTGAAGCGGTATATGTTTGCATGGGCTTTGCATGGGGTTTGCGCATGGGTCAAGGTCCACCTCAGTTTATTAGGCTTTTCTTCAGACCCAAAGATGACATGAATGCGCAACCTCTTGCGAAGGACTGGGTTTTTGAAGTTCCGCATGAATAGGGATTGGTCGAGACTTGTCGGGTTTCCCCAGAAAGAGGGGTTGAATGGATGGATTGGTGGTTGCTTTTGCGAGTGGATTCACCCCAGTCGTCCGGTCTCCCGGCCTCGGCCTCGCGCCTCGCCCGGTTTCAGCACTGCTAGCTATCTCATCCCGGTTTCGCTCTGTTTGGACACGGAACTGATGGAACCCATTCTGATGCATGTATATTGTTGCAACCACCCAAACATGCAAGGATTGCTGGGGGCCTTTCTTCGGCCTTGGCACGGCGGCCGAAAACCGAGCGAAGCGGCACGCGCGGAAGGTCTCGAGTACGATCAACCCACTGGCGCAGACCCAGGCGGCATCTCCGCAGAGCCAGTGGCACAAGTAGCAGAATGTTCAAAAAAGGGGGTATGATGTGAGCATGTGATCATGGCAACAGATACTCTGCACATCCAAGATCTTGTTGCCGAAGAAAAAGAACCCGAACTGCTTGGGCAAGTTGGATGCCGAAAAACCGCCCCGGCCCCGCCATGGCCACCTGTGGCCCTGTCAGATGAAAGGGAGATCCCTTTCCAACCCTCTGACCGTCAGATGAAAGGGAGCGTGTGATAGGCACAGACACCTGGGGGCCGGCTTTTTGGAGGCCTAGGCATCCCAAGGAGCTTTCGATCCTGGGGGCTGTGACTCAAACATTGAGACCTCACGAATGCGCCTCGAACATTGAGACGCCCAAAAGCTGGGGAGGTCTTTTGGCCATTTGGTTGGTTTCCTCCCTACGGGTGCGCATTTGTCCCTCCTCTACCTTTGCAAGGGTTCTTCCGGCTCTTTGTTCCTCCGTGCCAGGCTGCGCCCTTTTTTGAGATCAGCCGTTCCACCCTCTCTTCTCGCAGGGACGCCTGAGGGAAGCCATCGGCCAGTTTGGGCGGTGCACGTTGTTGGGGCTCACAAGATCTACTTGTAAGACCCTAGAAGTCCTTACTTAAAAAATGGTCTTTGGATGACCCCCAAAAGGACCTTCCTTTGCTTGACTCCTTTCGTTTTTTGGAACACCCCGTGTCTACTCCATCCAAGAAAGGCCCACCGGTTGGTTTGTGTAGGTGTGTACCATGCTGTTGGAACGCACCCCACCACTTGGCTGTTCACTTTTCTCAGTACCACGGCATCTTGAAGAGTCTAAAAAAGGTTTCTTGAGGTGGGGGGAACCGACAAGCAAATGGCAAAGCATGGGTCTTCCCAAGCGTACCAAATCCACGTCGGTTCGTTTCTTTGGCCCGGACGTGGCCGGACGCCCGCGACCGTCAGGCGGCGTCACGCCGGACACGACGGCGACGACGAGGTGCTGTCCAATGTGCCAGAAGTCGCTATCCTTGTGTGCCAGATGAGAGTACGTTTCCCACCTTTCTCTTCTTTTTTGCGCAGACTTGCAGATGTCTATCTTGGCTTTCAGACAGTGCGATGACAAGACCTTCATTGAAGTCCAAGGACCCCACTCCAGTACGTTGGAAGAAGCAAAACCCCCGAAACCACGATGCGGCAAGACGGCAACCTGTCTCCGTGTTCAGGGTTTTCAGAGTGCACAACATCTGGTTTTCAGAGTGCACGCCAGGTCCAGCAGTGCCTCACGTCCTTTCTCAGCCACGCAGGACCTGAACTGATCCGACCCAAACGACGAGACGACGAGCCGGACCTGTTTGGCTCGACCGAGGGCATCCGGACGAGCACAGAAGCGGAAGCGTCGGCCATTCCGTTAGTGACCCAAGGAATTCCCAGTGATATGAGCACACCAGTGGTGTATAACGGGGTGCTGTTGAGTCCCAGTGTAGGTAGTCCCCCAACCTCCACTCTCTTCAGCTCTTTGGAACTGGCGACTCGGCGACGTTTGACCTGGCGCGACTCGAGGAGTCGAAGATTTCTGCGAGGAAGAGCCCCAGGTTTTCAAGGACGAAAGCTGGGTCCAAAACGGCGGAGAAGGCGGTGTCTGGAGCTCCAGGCCAGGCAAGGCCAGGCTGCGGCCTTGGGAGACCCCACTTCAGATTTCTGGCTCAAGAAAGGACTTGGCATCTTCCAATCTGGTCAGATACGGCACCGGGATACGCATGGGGATGCGAAGCGATGCCGTGCGATGCCGTGGCGATGCCCTGCTCGGACCTCGCAGGACTCTGGCGATCCCAGGCTACACCGGGCACATCCCCAACAAAGATCTTGAGGCGAAAGTGCCTCCAGGGCCGGGGAGTTTGTGTTGTTTCTTCATGGCCATGCGCAACACACCGTCGAAACGAGACCGTGGGGACTGGGAGAGGATGCGAAAAAAGGGTGACACACACACACAGCGCTGATCTTTGGCGGAGAGTGGATGGTGTTCTTCCATCACCCAAGCTGTGCATGGGAATGGAAGCACCTGGTTCAAGTTGCGGTCCCCTAAGAGGTGGATTCGAAAGGTCCAACTTTGAAAGGACAAAAAACACTCACGATCATCACATCTCAGCTGTTGGAGTAGTGAGGTGATGGTGATGATGGTGATGATGGTGATAGTCGAGTGCAGCCCACTGCCTTGAGGTGTGCGGTGGAACCTTCACTGTCGCGTCCATCGCTGCAGCAGCCATCGGCAGTAGGCGATGTGCTGGGAATGCTTCAAGTGGCTCTAGGGCAACGAAGACACAACAACATCAACAACCCACAGGTTGGGTCATTTTCACATATGTTCGTCCATCTTTGGACCATTGATGCTGCCAGTGGATTTGCCGCAAATACTTCGAGTGGATCTTTGATTTTTTCGTCCTCACCAGCGGCCGTTCAATGCGTCCCACATTCAACTTCACTGGTCCACCCAGCCCAGGCGCCAATATGACGACACAAAGCTGATGGATGGCCCGGCGTCACATGGGCGCCGTATGCGCGGGAGTTCGACCGGGGCAAACGGGCAAAAGCAGCTATTGCCCGGTGGGCAACGTTGGTCGGTTTTGAGCGACGTTGAAATGGTTGTTGTTGGCCATTGATTTTCCTACCCCTGGCTAAGAACCATCCCATGACTCAAGTGACTCATTTGGCTAAGAAGCGTGAGATCATACCATCCCATGACGACCCATTGAGGTTCCTCTCAGTCAGGGCGTGTGTGAACAGCAGCGCTTGACTCGCTGTGCCGGGATTCGCCGCCCGCGGCGGGTTTCAGGCGTCTTCTTCCGACGAAGTGTGTTCGCGCAGCGAAGGCGAAGTTCGTTTGATTTGATCGAGCTGCCACCAATTGAAGGAGTCAACAATCCAGAGGATGTGTTGGCGGTCATGTTCTCTTCACCCAGTTGAGTCAGAAGTCCTTCACATGAAACATGGCGGGGGAAAACCATGGGTTCTTCATGGTTCTTCGATGTTCTTCGTCATTTTTTCCTCTTCCAGGGTGGTGAGGCTGTGGGATCACCCTATTTCAACACACCCAAATGGAGCTTCACCGAGGCCGAACTCACTCCCCGCGCTTTGCGGATCAGTTGGGATCGCATGGGCGACATCTCAGGAGCCGTGGATGAGTGTCTTCATACGTACGGAACCGCGTGTCTTCATCGAAAGAGAGGAGATCTCCTCATGGACGCGGTGTTTTCCTTTGGATTGGCGGCATACAAGCGTTCCCCCAAAAGAAGACATCCTTCTTCAAATCATCTGGTGGATGTTTCGCCTGATCTCCATCCACCGCATCTTCTCCATCCTCGACCGACCCGCGATCCCCCCGACGCCGGGAACCAGTGGCTCCGTGAAGCTACCGAGGAGCTACCGACCCTGGGTGCGGCAGGCGGCTGGCGTCTCTCACAGCTTTGAGCGTCGCTTGAAACTCGAGAGCGCCCGGTGGATCTGAAGTGGTTGGGCTGGGAGGATCTGTTGGGCTGGATGCTTTTGAGCGGCTTGTGTTTCAAGCTGGTGGAGTGCGTGTGCTATGCTGTTGGTGGATCCGTTCGGAGCTTCTTCTTCATGTGCCGACATGTACGGTGAGTGAAAGCCACGGATACAACATGATACAACAGCTTTCAACGGTCACCGGACCCCTTCTGCTTCGCTGGGCAAGCCGTCGCAGCGACGGCTTTTAGGGGGCAACACCAAAAAGCCAAAAGCAAAGACATGGTCACCAATTACTCTGCCAGAGGCGAAGAGGAACACTTCAATTCACCCAAAATACTCACAATGCCAGAAAGCCGGCAGCCAGCTGGCAGTGTGACTTCGTTTCCCAGACCTTTTCTTGCATCGTCTCCCACCGTGCTAAGGATACAGCCGAGCGGCGGGTCGACCCGCCTGCTTCGCACGGTGAGGCCTCTGCCCTAAAACCCAAAGGTTCCAGTTCTTTGCAGATTATTGGCTCCGTTAGTAGCGTCCTTGTTCGTAGTAGTAAGGCCAGGAGCCCCGAACGTACCGTTCTTGCTCCTAGTAGCGATGCCAGGAGCGCCTAGTAGCTTCTTGTTGGCACGAAGTGTTCAAGTAGCATCATGTTTTGGGCCCGGCTCAAGCTGTTCATGCGCCGATTTCGGAGAACACCCAGGCGATGCTGAAGCTATTCATGTCAGCTGCCTGAGTGACGACGTCAGAAGCCGTTTCTTTTTTTGAAAGAGGCAGGCCTCGGACACACGGCAGGAATTTTAGGCTTTTTTCAGGCAGGCATGTTGGGTTTCGCGGCATGTTGGGGTATTTCCAAGCGCTCTTTTCGTGATTCCTGGTGGTCAGGTGGCCTCTTTTTTGGTCAAAAGGCAATTTCTTTACCTGAAAACCGATTCGACTTTCTTTCAAGGAGAGGGTGATAGACTAAACTTACATGGGTTACATGGGTCTGATTGTAATTTTTCTGTCATTTAAAGATAGGGATGTTTGACTTAAGTGAAGCATACCAGCATACCCTCAGCCCGGGTCCGACAGATTGGCAGAAAACCGATTCTCAGCAGTTGCGAGTCATGGAGTCCGCAAGTCACGCACTTCTGCTGCTCATGCTGTGAGTCCGCGAGTCTGGACGTGTTTTTTTTCGCGCGTTCACCCGCAACCGGGCGTTTCCCGGCGTTCACGGCCCTGTTCAGACCGGGCGGAGATCGTCGTTTCGTCCACCCGGGAAAAGAGAACCACACGGAACCCGGGCGAGCGGCATGGACCAGACTGGAAGACGTTCAGACTGACCCAGTGGTTGTGAGGTTCCATGTGGGTCCCTGACCCTGGGTGCAGCGGCGTTTGCAGCGGCGTTTGCTCGTCTGCCCCCAGGGTCAGACTTCCATGTAGGATGGACCTGTTGAGCTGCCGCTGCCGTGTTCAAGAGAATGTGACCCCACAAATCTCGTCTCTTTCGGCGCTTTTGTTTGGTGCACCATTGCAATTCCTTGAACTGCATGAATGCATGAATGCCCAGTACTGCGCAGAATGACTCCCACAAGCAGATCTCACAGAAATGATTCGCATGGCTGTTGCTCTTGGCAAAGATTGCCAAGTTGCGCTGTCGTCCCCCAAGCACCTGGAAGATTCATAGACTGCTTGGCCGAGTTGGTCAGATTTCAAAGCGGTCTTTGCAGAGATGTCAGATTTCGTGGGCGGAGAGTGACCTTTTTTTTGGGCCATGCATGAAGAGATGCGTGAAGACCAAAAGGCGCATTTTACGGCGATGTGGCGGCCTTGATACACCTGACCACATGTGACCACATGGGATGCTTTAAAACAACAAGACATGTGTTGAACATGTGACCACATCGTCTCCCACATGTGCTGGACAGCTTCGACCACCCGCTTTGGATCGGACCTCCAGTCCCTGCATCGGTTGGAGAGAGCTGAGGCTCGGCTCTGCTGACAGAGGGGCGAAGACTACATGCCAGGGACCCAGAGGTGGTTGCATGTGGTTGAACGAGGAAAGGTCGACCAATTTACTTTATTTATTTTTCTTATAATATGATATGATGTTGTTCCCCAATAGCCATGCTATGGGGTGCTGCAAAACTAATAGGCGGACGGGCGCCGTCGGGTCACCGTCAGAGCTGGTGGGCGGATGGTGTCCCGGTCATGTTTTGATGGCGTCCGGGTCATGTGATGCTGGTGTCCCGGTGTCCCGATCATGTTTTGATTGTGACCCAATCATGTTGTGATGGTGTCCCGGTCCTGTTTTGATGGTGTCCCGGTCATGTTTTGATGGTGTCCCGGTCATGT
>CAXAMN010027428.1:45369-97948 GCA_963970005.1 Durusdinium trenchii | reverse complement strand
TCCCGGTCATGTTTTGATGGTGTCCCGGTCATGTTGTGATGGTGTCCTGGTCATGTTTTGATGGTGTCCCGGTCATGTGATGGTGTCCCGGTCATGTTGTGATGGTGTCCCGGTCATGTTTTGATGGTGTCCCGGTCGTGTTGTGACGGTGTCCCGGTCATGTGTTGATGGTGTCCCGATCATGTGATTCGATGGTGGCGCGGTCATGTTGTGATGGTGTCCCGATCATGTTTTGATTGTGTCCCAGTCATGTTGTGATGGTGTCCCGGTCATGTTGTGATGGTGTCCTGGTCATGTTTTGGCGGTGTGCCGGTTATGTTTTGATGGTGTCCGGGTCATGTGACGGTGTCCCGGTCACCTTGTGATGGTGTCCCGGTTATGTTGTGATGGTGTCCCAATCATGTTGTGACGGTGTCTCGGTCATGTTTTGATGGTGCCCTCATTTTGTGATGGTGTCCCGGTTATGTGATGATGGTGTCCAAGGAAGAGATGGTCGATGTGTTGAAAACAGCAGCTGTTTCCAGATTTTTCTTTTGTCCCGGTTTGTATCTTGCTATTGGGGTCTCCAGCTGGGCTAATTTTTATTTTTGTTAATATTCTTGTTATATATTATTTATTGCTATTTTCTTTTTACAATTCATGTGTTTTTTTCCCCATGGACAACTTGTTTTTTTATTCTTTCTGGAAGAGATGGTGCCAGGTACCCGATCAAGGGGATCTTCATCAGCAATCGTTTAGTTTAGCACATGGAAGGTGCCTGAAAGGAGAGATAGATGATGGTCCCATAGAACCCTTTGCTGTGGGATCTCAGGTTGTCACGAAACCCAGGCACAATCCAACCATCATTCTTTTGCTATCGGTCCAGCGTGCCTTAAGCAAGAGCCGAAGCAAAAACAAAAATAAGCCACCAAAAACGCTGGGCACACTTCTTCCTGCCCCATTTTGGACAAGCAGATTCAAGCTTCCGCTTTGGTCCCTTTTGTGGATCAAAGCCGAACTCGAGGCGGGTTGAATCCCCCCCTTTCCCCAGTTTCGGCCTCTCCTCCCGTCGTCCTACGACCCGACCTCACCTCTCTTTGTGCCCGAACGGAAGTCGCACCGGTTTCGGGTTCGGGTTCGAGTTCGACTGGGACCTCGAGGTCTATGCTGGCGCAGGGGTGGTGGAAGGCTCTGATCCCTCGGAGGAGTTTGAAGAGATTAGCTCCTTGGGAGACAAGTTGGACTCGCGCTGCGTGCGTACCAGGAGCGTCCAGCTGGACGCGAGCTTGGGTACCGACGTCTATACCGTGCAGGCCTTGACTCCTTGCTTTCTAGAAGAGTAAAGGAGATGGCGGATGATGATGGCGGTATGTTCACAAGGGTCAGGTGTGAATTTTCAACCTTTTTTGGATGGGACTTGGAAATCATCAAGCCATTCCGGCCTCCATTTGAGCTATACACCAGGAGTCACAGAGCGGGTGCTGGTTCGCTTTCGGAACGTTGGGATGCCCACATCCACACGTGACTCCTGTACGAAGTCGCCCGAAAAAGCACCGGTGACCGGTGCTTTTCATCGCTGACCCACTCTCCCGCCGGCCGCCCGGGCGCGACGACCGTCTCCCCCTCCCCGCGGGGCTCCGGCGCCGAGGTCTGAAGATGAGACAATTCACCGAGGCCCCCGGCCGCGTGACGCTCCGCGACGGACGCGCACAAAGACGACTGAGGCCGAGAAGTGAGAAGTGCGGCTGCCATGTATGAGGTGAAGTGCTGCATGCCATGACTTCTTAGAAGGTTTTGGGGGGGACTTTCACCTGTTTCATCCCTCTGAACACCCAAGTATTCCATGTTGCGCAGTGAAACCCATTGGTTCCCCGGTGTCTTTCGGAGTCCCAACGCCGCATCTCGGGGGCCCGGAATCCCGAATCCCTTTGACTCACCACGGGAACCCCGTGGAATGAACCTGAATGAACCGCTTAAACACGTCGGTTTTCTTTCGAACATGTCGAACGATCGTTTTCACCAGGCCTTCGCAGATGCCACCCCCCGCAGCGTGCCGGAGCTCGCGCAGCTGCCGTTCCTCGGCCAAATTCCACGGCCGACGACCCACGGGTTCCCGTCTCACACGGTTCCGTCCGATGTGGAGCCAAGATGAAGCAACGATACCTTGCAAGTCACGAAAACAACTACGCAAGTACAGCAAACAAGCGCAAGAAGGCATGCAACCAACCAACCAACCAACCAACCAACCAACCAACCAACCAACCAACCAACCAATCAACCAACCAACCAACCAACCAACCAACCAATGCGAACTCAGAAGACCATCAACCCAATGTCAACGAGTGGTTGCTTGTCGGTGAAATTGCATGGATTATTGTTCAGCATTTATAGTGGTTTCAGAGTAGCTGGCACAGACCCGATGTTTTTGATGTAGGGGTCCATATCGCCATCTACTCTCTGCCATCCACTATAGAACATTTAGTCCACCGAAATCGGTCCCCTGAAAAGCTGTTTGGTGGCCACCTGACAGAACCGTCCTCCTGGACGGGACGAAATCAAATCGGCTTCTCAACTCGAAGCGTGGTCTAAAGTGATACATTTGGAGGAGTTCTCAAGGTGTTGGGTCTCTTTTGTGCTCCCAAAACGCCACGCTTCGGAGCTTCGGAGCTTCAACAGCTTCAGGCAATTCACAGATCAAAATGATCAGCCACCCAGCACATGTCTCTTAGCACATGTCTCTTGCGTTCGCTTCGGGCCCAAATGGCCCCCCAAGGAACCTCAACACGCTTTGGGCCACGGTGATCGTGCGGCGCCCCGGAGTCTCCGGACGGTCCGGCGGGGCGGGGCGGGTCGTTGATGACGCAGCATGAGACATGCATGAGACATGCATGAGACTTATATATATATATATATACACTGTATATGAAAATAGAATAGATGAGTACAAATTTGTGGTAGTGAAATGGCTAAAGTAAGTGTATTTTAATAGGGATACCCCCCGGCCCTGGCTGGGTAGACTGGTCTATTTCCCGAATCTTCCAGGAAAGCTCACGTTGAAAGTGGCGTGAGGTGGAGGAGTTGGTCCGGTGCAACGTGTGCAACTTCGTGATTTGTCGGGAAGCTCGGAGGTTTGCGGGGAATGGGGGATGGGGTGCCATGGCGGCCGGAGTGGGGATCTGGAATCGGTAATTCATTGGGATGGATCTGGGACTCTTTGAGCCCTTCCAATCTCTTGGGAGCTCTGAAGGGATTTGTTTGGCACCGTTTTTTTGGGAGCTTTTCGGAGTGGCTGTGTGGGGGAGCCTCGTGTTTTTTAGGACCTGCCTCTGCCAAACATAGTGGTGAAAACTTGATGAACGATGTGCTTCTTGTAGATGACCATGACAAATTGATTTCTCGCGATGTGTGGGCTTCTATGACCGATGGGAAGATGGGAAGGCTTGGATGATTGTCGTACTCACCAGACAAACCACAGGCCATTTTGGAGGCCATTTTGGTGCCATTTGCACCCATCCTTCCCCATTTTTCCCTTTCTTCCGGCTTTTCGCAGCCTGGTGCCACTTCATGCACCACCAGCCTCACCTGGCTGCGCCCACGTCCCCACCTCAGGTCCTGGCTCTCGCTCCACTCCGCTGGTGGTCGCCATGGCGCGACACGGACAGACCAGGCGGCGTGAGTGGAAGACTGGGGCGCGACACCGCGGGTGGCCAAGGATGAAGAGATCCCATTGATGGAGAGTTGGAGACCTGAAGACTGGAAGACTGCAAGACGACTTCTTTGGGTGGCCGGGCCTGGGTGTTTTGATGCGTTCTGCACTATAGCAGCGGACGTGGTCCTTTCAGTTCTCCTTTCACCAGGGGGGTGGAGGTGGCGAAGCATCTGAAGGATGCATCAAGCCGAAGCGCAGAATGCTTCGATTCGTTCCACTGGGCCGACCGCTCTGGACGTATGAAGCTGGTCGACCGCTCTGCGGCCCAAGAGCACGGTGAGACTCAAATTGTTTGCTTCAAAGCGGTCGTTTTCGCACGGTGCCGTGTGTCCCGTGGAATCCCTTCTACTGCGATTCGAAGCTAAAGCAGTCGTCGACGGGCAAAACAAACTTCCTTTTTTCTCCCGGCGAATAGGCGGTTCATCCCCAAATTCCATCGACCCCCCGCATGCATGAATTACAACACCCCACAAAACGACCACTGTCACACTGTGTCAGACTCGTTGGTCTGGCCTCGTAGCACTGGACGATAGGCATGTGGTGAACCACGACGAGCGTTCGGGTGGCTTCTATGCCCTTGGATGGGCGAAGGCCATTGGTCAACCCGTGGTGGGGAGCCTCGAACCAGACGATCGTCGTTGGATTCTTGGGGATCCAACACTGAGAAGGGAGGGTTTGTATGGGAAAGGACGTCCTATTCATCTTCCTCTTCACCGGCTGCCGGGCGAAGCACCAAGCGAACCAACCACCAGCGGCGGACCAACGGTAGCAGCGGCTACCGTTGGTCCATGGGCCGGAAGAAAGGGCGGCCAGGACCGCATCCTTTCTGTGCCTCAATGGTGAGGGGGTCGGAAATGGCGGAAATGGGGAAGACTGGAGATCATGCCAGGGACAGGAACCTACAAGGGTCATCAAGGGTCCCTTTTTTGGCAGTTTGGCATTGACCCAGACCCACATATCGAGACAGCTTTGGAGCCTCTTGCATTTCTTGCACGTTGCTTTATGATGTTTTATGCTGCTTCATTGCAAGGAGAGCTTCCCAGAATCTTTGGTTGGAGAAGACAGCTATAGCAGCTATAATATATATATATAATGCCTCACCACAGGTCACGTGACCCATGCTTCGACTGGGTCACCGGAACCGTTCGATGATCGTCTCCCTGGGTCACCTGTGTCTACCACCGGTCACGCCGGTCACGTCTGCGACCGCACGACCAAGGCAGTGATCGTCACGTGGGGGAAACTCAGCACCTCGTCGTGGGTCCGGAACCGGCCGGTCTGCGAGAAAGGCGTTCGTGTCTGAGGCGTTCCTGCAGAGTCTTCCAAAGAACCATTTCTATCCATGTCTGACTTGAACACACAGATCATATCACCCTATCATATCCATCACAGATGTGCGGCGAAATCGCACAAAATTCGATCTGCTTCGGAACATGTTGCATCGCAGGTCTGGTACAGCCGTTGCAAACCTGCTGCCTGCGGCAGTCGAAGCAGCTCAGGCTCAGGTGGCTACGGGATGCCACTGATGCCCATGTTAGCTCCGTTGAGGTCATTCACTCTGGAAACGCCTCCAAACATGGGCAGCTCTGGGCTAGCTGTGCCTGTGAAAAGGGTTGACGGGCCAACAATGAAGAATCTTGCCAGGTGTTTAGAAGGGGGGGGCCGATGTGATGTACACAGACAACACATGTTAGACTCTATAGCCAGAAGGGGATGTGAGAATAATCTCACAATATCTCACACCATTTCGAAAAGATCTTGACCGGTCTTTTCATTTCCAGCCGACCGGTTTTTCTTCTTCCCCGGTCGAAGTCACCGACGACGACCGGGGTTTAAGACCTGTGCGCCGGCCGCACCGCGGCGGGTCCGACTGACAGATCCCCTTGCTGCTGCTGACCGCCGACCGCCCTGCAGAGCTGCGAGACACGGGAGCCAACCAGACCATCACGCAGTCCGGGCAGCCGGGCGCCGGCGGTCGCGTGCCCGTTGCAGCTGTCGCGTGGGGACGTGGGCGAAGAGATTTCGGGCGCGGACAGGGCGCGGAGCAGAGTTTGCGAGGGTGTGTGGGGAGGAAAAGAGCGTGGTGTTGCGAGGTTTTTCAGATAGAACCCAAGGGGAAGAAGATCAAGAAGGGAGGCAAGAAAGGCATGTCAAAAGACCTGGATGTTCTAGGACCCACCTGTGATCGTCGTACTGCGAGCGAAAACGATGCCTGCGAAAACGAGATCGTCGTACTTCGTCGCATCACTACGTCGCTGTGTGTTGTGTTGTGATGCATCTCTTGAGATCCCGAGGCCGGGGATCTTTGGGTCTTCTGCGCGTTGGGCCAAGGACGGTGGGTCCCGTGGTCCAACGAACGATTCTGCCGCGGTGTGAAGCGGACGAAGCGAGACGAAACGGACGTCGGGTCAGAGGTCGATTGGGTTGGAACCTGCTTCGCCCATAGTTCGAGGGTTTTTCAGCGGAGCTGATGGATTTGATTGGCCAAGCATTCTTTGGAGGTTGAAAGATGAGAGACTGAATCTGGAATAAAGAGTGAACATCCCGGCATCCCGGCATCCTGGCCGGGCCAGTCATGTCGAAGATTGTTCAAACACTCTCGGACTCCGTTGGTTCTTCAGCCTCTCAATCCGTCCAACTTGCCCAACTCTTGGAGATGCACCATGGCCATGTGATGCGGTCGCCTCTTGCTTTCGATCCTCGAAACTCCAAAGCCCGTTTGCGTTTGGTTCAGCTCCCGAATCTTCCCGTTGGCGTTCGGTTCAGCAACGACTCCCCTGGAAGGTTCGGTTCGGTTCGCGGTCATTCCGCACCCGTCGACACCCAGGGTTGGCGAGAAAGGGGACCGGCATCTCCTTAAAAGAGACACCCAGATCGTAGACCCAACTGAGTCTTCTCAACTCGAGCTGTGGCCACCTGTGGCCGCCTGCCTTTTGGCCGCCGGCCTTTTTCGCCTCGTCAAGCTGCCTGGGCTTGTGCCATTTGGAGCTGTGAAACATGTGAACAAACATGGAAACACCATGTGCAGAGAAGCTGAAAGTCGTCGGGTGATCAGCGCGTGTGGACAATGGACAATGGTACATGCTGACTGCAACGAACAGCGCAAGTTACAAGGTCCAGATACTTCAACTAAAGACTGTGGAAAGGGTCCGGGTCTTAAGACTTGAGACACAAAGCGAAAGCAAAGGCTGCTGATTCGCCATGGGCCTGAAGCTTTGGGTGATCTTCTCCCTTTGGCAAGCAGCCTCTTCGGCCGCTCGAATGCATGTTGCTACCAGAGACAAGGAGAGCGAACAAACTGTTCCACCCAAAGCCCACCCGATTTGACATGTCCGACCATTGGCACCTTTTGGGACATGTCTTTGAAAGGGATCCGTGTTTTTCTTTTTTCCAGCCTTGGACTCATGTGTGGTCCAGCTATCCTTTGCTCCTCCCTTCCCAGTCGGGTCATGCAAGAAACCGCTCGTCCAGGCACCGCTCTGGGTTGACGAGCTCAACCATTTTCGCACTCGAGATGGGCGAGTACAGATCTTCCATGGGGTCAATGTGGTGCAAAAGAACTTCCCATGGCATCCATCCACAGGACGACGAACGCATGGGACGCTCAAAAGGAACGGTTGGGACGGAACGCATGGAAACGCGAAACGCAGAGGTTGCAAGATGTTCAAAACGGTGCAAGTACCAACAGAGGTTGAAGAACCCGAACTAGACTGTCCCAGTTGGGTACCCCAGTAAGGTCCTATTTACGGTCACTAGCTCAAATAGACCGAACACAGCTGCACGTACGTGTTTGGATGGTGGTTTGTGAAAGGCACCGGGAATACTTCAGATGGTTGCCAAATGACACCAAAACCGTTCAGTGAGGAAGCCACGAGTGTTAGCCTACACCTCACCCTCTACAGCCTCAAAACCCTCGAAAAACACCAACTCTTGTAGCACACAACTTCTCTTGTCCCAAGATTGTTGACTTCTAGATGCTTCTAGTGCGCGGCTTGAGCGAGGTAAGAGATGGAAAACATGAGGGCCAGCAGGCTCATACAAAGCAAAACGAGGTCAGAAGTTGTTTGGAAGGTTGGTAGCTCAGAAACTCGCATGCAGGAAACTTGGGCCTTTAAGAAAACTCCGGATGAAGCATACTGTGGACCCTTTGACAGGACCCTTCGACCCATTCAGTTCCTTGAATGCTGAGGACAGGCGGGTGTTTTTTTAGTTTTTGTGTGATGTTGGGATGTGATGTGATGTCTGATGTCAGATGGATGAACATCGGAGCCGTGTCTTGCCAAAGTGTCTTACCAAAGCGAAAAGGCGTCTCTCCCAGCGGCGGATGTCATGACTTGACAGTCAGACACCCGGCATTTTGGACTGGAAAATTCCAAGATCTTGCGTCACACTGATGATGAATGCATACCTTTCCCATCAGACCCATTTTTCCGGGGACCACCAGCGTGAGATGGCTGTGCCCATCAGGCACCGACGTCCATCCCGAGCAGGACATGGCCAACCTCCAGTCGTGGGGTTTCAACGTCATCCGGTCCGGAACCGCCAGAAACCGCGCGTTGGTTGGGAGACCGGTCTCGAACAGATCGAGAGATGGTGTCATGGTGTGGAAACACAGGGTGGGTGTTTGCATCCTTTTCCGCCAAGATCTTGTTCGTTTCTTCTTGACGTGCTAGATATTATACATTATATCTGTCACCTGGAGATTTGGTGAGTGATTTGTCTTAGACGTGAATTCCGAGCACAATCGGAGTGAGGCTGGGGGTCATGTGGCCTGGTGTGGAGCCGGTTGAAGGCCAGTACAATCACACCTACTTGCAGGCGCATCTGGCGGCATACTGGAGGGTTCGGCGGTTGTTCACGTTGCCGAGGTGTTTAGAGGTTTGTATCCCAGTTCCTTGTTCCTAATGAAATCTGATGTAGGCCGCTGGCTCGGCTAGACCAACCAATTAGAGTTACTAGACTACAGTAATTATTGTAGAACTTTCTTTACATGACAAAGCCGTTCGCTGTTTTCAGCTGCTCGGAAGCTGAGCCTCTTGTGTTTCCATGCGGTGGTTCATGGTGAAGATCCAGAAAAAGCACCAAGATCGTCCAAATGGGCCCCACTGCTAGAGCTTCCAAAGAGGCCTCTCGGGCATTGGCGAAAGGGTTCGCTCTTCAGTGCGCCGATGCTGAGGTGATTCGACAGCTGGTGGATGACTTGTACAGCCATGGCATTTGGACCATCGTAGACTTCCACCAGGTGGGCGTTTCTGTCGGAAATCGCCGTACCCAAGCATATCCCCAAAACCTCAGTGCCCATGCAGAAGATCCATCAGTCGCCCATGTTCACCCGGCCCAGACCTCCGCGTCGACTGGCTGTTCCCCCTCACGGCACACCACACCCGTCGTCCTCACGGTCGTCCGACCGCTTCTACCCTCCCGAGGATGCGTTCACCGAGCGCTACTGCGGCGAAGGGGTACCTGATTGGCTCTTGCCGTCCCTTGGAGCAGCGAAACGGTCGAGCGGCTCGTCTCGTGTAGCTCGAGCGAGATCGAGTTTCTCGGAGCCGGTTTTTTCTCGCGCGGGACGAAGTCCGAAGACCAAAGATCTTTCTGAAGGTGGGAAGGATTTGGCTTCTTATATTTTTTTCTGCATGGGTTTCTTTCTTTCTTTCTTTATTTTTTTTCAAGCACGGTGGGACGATGGGTCCAATCCTTTTGGGTTCGGATTCCGTGGGAGGATTGTTGACCCAGTTTTTTTTTTTGGTCCGGATGAGAGGGACCACCTCGGGGTCCTCGTGATCCGCGTCCAGGAAGCTTGAGCCGGTGCAGAGAAGCTGTGTTGGCTGGCTCCCAGAGGCGGTGGCGCAGACATGGGTATTAGAAGTACTGGAGACCGACCCATCCGCGAATGGGAGTGGTATCCGGGCCCTTTTTTTGGGTGGAGTGGCACATTGCTCGTGAGCAGAGGGTTGCTGGACCAAGGATAGATCAAGGTCGTTGGATGGTTCTGATCTTCGGATCTTAATTCAGCCACAACCAGGCATTGACAACACACATGTATAGGTTCCTCCTGCAGCCTGTGCTCAAAGAGATGCAGTATGCAGCAGAACCTCTCAAATCCTCTCATGCTTCGAAGCGCCTGGTCTTTCGCTGCTTCCCACCTCGTCTCCGGTTACGTGGTTTCAGCCACTCAAGGCCAGAGGAGGTCCCCATCTCCAAGCGTGAGCGGATGCTGTCGCGCCCGGCCGAGACCTTCAAACGACCCACCGGACGTGGAAAGCTTCCGCCCCCGGGGCGACCTTCCGCGGCGCCCGAGGGTGGCCGATTCTTCCTGATAGCACCCACCAGAGCGGCCAGTCAGCGGCAGGAGCGAAATCCCAAGTTCTCCCCCCTGGCGGTTCGCACTGAAACAGAGCCAAACAGCAGATGAATTGCTGCACACGTTGGAGAAGGCTATCTTGGCCTCGGAAGTGGACTCCAGTGTGTTTGGCGCCGCGATGCAGCGATGTGGCCTTGGGCGCTGGTGGGACGCTTTGCTGGAGGTTCACGCTCGACAACGACTCATCGACGAAGACATGGCCTTCTTACAACGACGCATCTTCTTTGCCGCCCTGGCCTCGTGCCTAAAGGATCGCTCCGGCGGGAAGGGGGCGGCTGAAACGCTGGCGCAAAGGAAGAAGCAGGGCCTGGCGTTGGGCACAGAGCTTTGGGAGGGTCTCGGGTCGCAGCTTGGCACCTCCAGTGAGTTGAGTAGAGAGGAGTACAACATGCTTCTGGGAAGTGCTTGGAGTCTTTGTGCTGCTGTTGGCGAGGAAGCGTTGCCCTTGGCCTTGAAGATCCTCGACTGGTCCAAGGCGTTCCCCTTCCGCATGGATTGCGTCGCCTACACACCCTTGCTCTCGCTCTATGAGGAATTCGGTCGGCAGGAAGAAGTGGATGAGTGGTTGATGCAAGCAAAAACGACCGGTGTCGTGATTGAAGCGCCCAGTGTCGTAACCTTCGGCGGCTTGATCAATTCGGCAGGAACAAACGAGAATTGGAGAAGAGCAGATGAGCTTTGGAGCCAAATGGAAGACTTCCGGATCACACCCAACGTCGTGTGTTTTGTTGCGCATGCAAAGGCAAGTATTTTGGCAGGAAGGCCTTCGGCAGCAGTCCAGATGCTGGATCGAATGCGTTTCGCCGGTGTAGGTCAGGACAATCCGAATGCAGCTGTCGTATATCTACAGAGCTTATTGATCATTTGTCACTCCAACCCCAGTGAGGCTCATTTAAAGCAGCTGTCAACCTATTTGAACGACTTCGACCACTCCAACAACATGGAGGAACTGCGTGCACGACTGGCCAAGGCTGGAGGACAGATGCAAGCGCAATGGCGCCGCATGAGCAAGCTGGGTCGCCAGCTGCTCCTTGCACCGTCCTCCCTGAACTTCCAGGATTTGCTCGTCTACGACCACGCCAGACGCGGACGGATGCAGAGCTGGGATCCGGTGAAGGATGCTCCATTCATCGGGTTGAGTGAAAAGCAGGGAGCCAAGTGACAGGTGTTTTGGTATTTTTTTCCGGGTGTGGTGCGGTGTTTTTGCACGTACAAGGAGCCTAGAGGGAAAGCAACAGCTGTGATGACGCTGTTGAAATGTGTTGAAGTTGGGCTGATCGAAGTTGATCGAAGGTGGAATATCCCCCGCAAAACCACTGGGTTGGTATTTGGCCAATGGTCTTCCACCAGCGGTCCATTCTCAGGGAGAGTCTCCCACGGAATCCAAGTAGCACAGACCGACTCAAGTCCAGTTCGACTCTATTTGGACTGACTGAACCCTGAAGTCCAAAGACTATATTTTGCCCCACTGAAGTAAAGCCCACTTCCTAGACTCGGGTCACCTAGTCATCGTCAGACCATTCTTTTTATCGTCTGACCGACTCCCCAGGGTGAAGTCGTCAAGGACATTGGACTCGCATCACTGAACGACCGATCCGTCGTTGTCCTCGTCATGTCAGACCTCGAACCGATCCAATCGAAGTCCGTCGGTCGTCGGATCGGTCCGAATCGGTCGATCGGACGAGAAACGCCCATCGATGGTGGACGGTGGACGGTTTCATGTCACGAAAGGTCGCCTGGATGGAAAACGGTGATGTCCCGAAAAGATCCGATAAGACTGATTCGGGAAGACCAATGAGAAAAGGGGGATGGGATGGGACTAATCCCATTCTTGCAGCATGTAGGAGATGTAGGGACCTAACACCTTTGACCATCTACAAGGATTGATGGGCCCAATGGTTCCTAGTCGAAAGATGAAAAGATGACATTGCCCGGTCTGACAATGAGCATCCACCAGTCCCCTCTCAGCAACCACTACTTCCCTGGCCTCATGCCACTTGACCACGAACCTGTCTCCGAACAAATCGACTCCTTCGCATCTCCCAAGAATTCACCCTTGAACTCCAAGATCCAGCCACTTGACAATCTAGAGAAAGAAGGGATCTTGCATGATCAGTTCATCAAAATTCGGCACCCAAAACCGATGATTCCGTCGTTCCGACCTCGGTTTCATGACCGGCCCCCCGGCCCGTTCTTGGCGAAGCATGTTCGTCGCACACCGCAGGGGCGACCCACCACAGATCCGTCCAGGTGGCGAAGATCTTCGGGCAGTGCAAGTCCTTTCGGGATCTGAACTATAGCACGGATCCAAAGACAGGCTGCGGAGCGAGCGGAGCGAGCGGAGCTTGACCGCGTTCGCTTCGCGAAGACAGGATCCGACGGCTGGGTTCGACACATCGGCTGGTTGTCGTTGGACTCCACCGGAATCGCCAGAACTTCGGACGGGCGCGGACGGGCGCCCGTCCGCACGGGCGCGACCGGAAAACGCGGACGTCCGGACGTTGGCGGGGTTCAGATGCCTTCAGCAACATGCTTCACCCAATGCTGGATGTTGTCCCGAATGGTCTGTAGTTGCCTGACGCTGCGTCACTGGGTGGTGCCAAGGACCTTTAGACCGAAGGTGCCGAAGACGTCGCGTCGCGTCGGTGCAGGTTTTCCGAAGACCAGTGATTGCCTGAGTATTGGCTTTGATCAGTACTCGAGGAGAGAAAAAGCAGAGGGAGAGAGTCGGAGAGAGGGAGAGACAGTGAGAGTCCTTCTTTAAGTAGAGGGAGACATGTGACATGTCCATACAAGTCGCCCTTGAGTGGAGAAGGAATCCATGAGGTCCACAACAAGACCTCATCCTTCCTTACTGGGTCGTGGTTTCATCATGCGAATCGGATGACACAAGACCTTAAAGACAGAGTGGAGCGTTTTGATGTTAGACAGAATTGGAACTTCTGACAAACTCGTTTGGACTTCTACATGCACCGTCCAACATATCGTCCTGCCAACCTCGCGCGTGGTTGGACACGACACCGTGCAGGACGCCAGAAGTTGTGACCTCCTGGGGTCATTTCTTCTCCTATGATGCCCAGCTTTTCGAGTTTCCGACGTTTCAATGAACGGTTTGCGCGACCGGAGCATGGTACTGTTGACACCCCGGACGACTGAGAGCTATATATTCACACTTGCATTGAGCTTGCGGTTGCAAGTTTTATGTTCACGAAAACTCACTAAAATGTCCCACCGGGACATTTTGGCTCAAGTTGGGTGGCAACCTCGAGTGAGTTGGCGACAGAGACTTGAAAAAGCTCACGCCCATAGGTTTTCTTTCTGTGAACATCGCTATGGCGCACCCTATGCAGTCAGAGTGCGTGATGCTTGAAACTTTCACGGAAGCCCAACCAGCCGATGGGGCTGAGGAAATGGTGGACGCGGCTACGGTCAGTAGCCCAGACATGGATCGGCTCAACCAGGAGGCGGACGCGGCTGTGAGGACGAGGCAGCTGCTGGCCTCTCCCTTTTTGGCAAACCTGTTGTGGTGGAAGACTTAGACATACAAGCCCAGATCCGGGACCTCACCCGGCATATGGACGACCTTCGGGTCCACTTTGAAGCCATGGAGGACGCCGACAAGGGGAAGGGTGACGCACCCTCAGAGCGTGTGGCCCACAACATGGACGTGGGCATTCAGCAGATGGACGCCTCTGGGGTGGCCCCTCCGCCACCTCTGCCGGTGGGCACCGTGGCGCCTCGCTACCCCCGTTTGTTACACCCGGCAATGTCACCATGATCGTGGGGGACAAGTGGAAGAAGAACCACCCGGGACGCCATTTCTTCTGGGCCGGTGGGGTTTTCTTAGGGGTGTCTACCCCCACCCTCCTCTCACCAAGAGTGTGGCCCCTCAAAGCCGAACTTGCGGGGGAAGACCCAGTGGAAGCATCCCTCGATGATCCAAAGGGCCGCAACAATTACCCCTCTGCCTCGGACTTCGCCAAAGAGATCAGGACCACTTTCCTGGAAGAAGTCCCGATGGCCATGACGGTTGGACCCCTCACCAAGCGGCCCAGTGGTGCCACTGCTCCCCCCCGTCAGAACTCTGCCCCGGGCCGTTGGGCCCGCACCAGGTGCATTGGGGGAGCGAATGCCAAGATCCAGCAAAACACCAAGGAGCGGACCACAGCACCCAACCCCCATCTGGTCCAGGTGCCTTTTTTTGAGTGGGGGGTGACCCTCTGAGGACACCCTCCTGGCAGTGGCCCCGCCAGGACTGCCAGTAGATCCTGTTGAAGGATGATGTAATGGAGGCAAACCGACGAATTAAGGTCCTGCCCCAAGACTGGCGATTCCAGGTCGCCCAATTAGAAGATGAATGGTGGGTCAAGCCCAGCTCTGCTGAGGCAGGATGGCGGCCTCTTGTATTACATCTTCCCACAGGTGGACTGGGGCTTTGTCTTTGTTGACCTCCCCACGGGGACGGCCTTCACCACGGCGCTTCTTGGCCTGCTTGCCTTGGGGACGCCGCTCAGCTGCAAGAAGACCCACTTGGCGGAGATCAACACCTGGCTGGGGTTCGTGATTCATCCCTCCTAGAGTCCAGATGACGGCACCCAAGCATGTCAAGGTCATCGTTTTCTTGGAGGACCTGATCAATGGGACCGCCATCTCCGCCAAATCCATCGAGAAGGCCATGGGTCGCTCTCCCCTTCGAGCAGTACTCACCATTCCTGCCGAAATCGTGGGGATGCTCTACTGGTTCCACTACCAGATCACGCCCGACAAGCACCCCTGGCCTTCAAAGACACAACCCCCCAGAAGCGCATTGCTGCCCTTGAGCTACTGGGTACCTTGCTGCTTTGCAAACACAGGGCACTATGCCGGGTCGTGTCCGGTTGCGTGTTGGCAGTGACAACTCCGGCAACATCTTCAGCCTGCTGAACCTTTCATCCAAGAAGCCTCACACCGCGGCCCTCCTGATGGAATTGGTGCTCACTCTTCACCGTGAGGGCTGCAATTTGGCTCCGAGCCACATACCCCGGGAATTCAATACCTGGGCGGATGAACTCACACATCCGGACTTTCAAGGATTCTCATCGGAACGCCGGCTACCGGCTCCGACAGATCTCTTTTCCTTTTCCCTCGCACCTCGCCTTTTGTCGAGTACAAATTTTTCCTAGTTTCCCACCCAAGATCCCGTGGCCCGTGACCGGATCCGGTGGGAGTCCTCCTGACCCCAAGCCCCCTGGTCTCCTGACAGGTGCCGCCGGCTCTGGACGGAGACCAGGGGCAGCGGGTGTGTCAGGCCTGAGCGGGTGATTGAAACTGCCTGCCACACCCTGATTTGAATGTTGAACGGTCACAAGGTGACCATCATGGATGGGGTCTGGGGAGGACCCATGCATCTCTCAAAGCACTACGACAAAAGGCTGCCTGCTGCTTTTGTGACTTAGGGATGTTTTTGATTTTTGGGTACATATATACATATATCATATATCTACATACATACATACATACATACATACATACGAAAATTTCTACTCAAGTTTGCACTTGGGCTACGTGGGCAACACCTTTGACCACCTGTGTTCATCAATCCCACGTCTTGTGCCTACGTTTTTCGCTCACAAGCACCTAAAGACCTCATACAAACGCATGCAGCACGCATGCGGCACATGTTTTTTTTGGATCTATGCCGTGATACGCAGCTGCTGAGTCTGGGTCTGGGTGATAATCCTCGTTCTCTCCATGTCCACCCCCGTGTTCTCGCCCAAAACAGACCACGCCTTGTCGACTTGGACGTTTCGTCGACTCGCCAAGGACTCCGTGCAACAGAAGTTCCGGAGTTTCTGGAAAACGGTGGTGGAGGCATTGAAGAATGCTGACGGCGTGCTGGGCTATGATCTGGTGAACGCCTCTTGATGGAAATCCTAGTTATAGAACTGGTACTGTAGTTACATTTGGTGACTTAATTTGTTTTTTCTCCCGACAGGAATGGAAGAGTCGGGAACTTCGGGCGTGTGAGCTGCGTAGTGTGGAACTGCCCGATTGCTAAATATAAATGGCCAGGGTGAGCAGAACTTGGGGAGACCTAAACATTCCAGCTTGACAACTGATGGGACCACCACTTGAAGTCAATGCCGCATGATTTCTAGTTCAACAAAATACAAAGTGTCTTGGTCAGCTACACAATGTAAAACCAACCACCATCTCCCTAACCACCACCCCGGTGGAGAAACAAACCCGCTGGGGGGGCCCGAAGGACGACGGCGTCGATCAGGAGCCTTTGAACGGCGACTACTTCCATGATGTCCACCTGTTAAACCCCGGCGAGGCGGATCGAAGGCTGCTGGAACCCCTCTATGTGACATGGAATTGAAATGATAGAGATAGAGCAGAGATAGAGAGAGAGAGAGAGAAAGAATTGTTTAAAGGAAGAATTCGATATATTGACTAAGATAGATGATACTTCTTTTTTGGGATGTTGCATAGGAAGTATGGAGACGCGCTTCAGGCGCTTTCTCTTTGTCAACCTTTTAACAAGTTCAGCAAGTGTTACAAGTTACTTCCAATTTTGGTACATGGGTTGCACATTTTGAGAATCCGGGTGGCACGTTTTGAGAATCCGCCACATTTGGGGCAAAACCGGAGAATCTGAAATCTGCGACACAAAGTGGACACACTGAGGATTCGGAGGATCTTGATGTTCTTTTTCTCCACCCATTGCCGAGTGATTTGCCACTCGAAAAGACCAGCAAAGCGAATGGTCCATGCTTCCCTCACCAAGGCAAGTTTGGGGGGAGGTGATCCATGCCATCGACAGCGATGCGATCCTCATGTACGAACCAGCTCCCTTCCCAGTTGCTCGGAGAGAAGAAACAGATAAGTAAGGAAATAGAAGATTCCTTCATGTACTTCACCTCTGCTACTTCACCTCTGAGAATTCGAAGTACTAATTTACTTCTCTGTTTCTTTATACTTTGATTTCTTCACCTCTGCTTCTTCACTGCATGGTATGAGCCGTTTGAGCGCTCCGAGGATACCTTGCCCGCGTACTTGCCATTGGCTGGTGGCGTTCGACCCGTGGGCTTCAATAAAGGTCCTGGCAGCAACAAGACACAGGTGCGACGATGCCAAGGACCACCCCGTGATGACCACGCTGGCCTTTCCGGTATGAAGGGTTCACAGGTCGGATCGTCCAGAAAAAGGCCTCCGATCGCGTTCTGACAGACCGATCCGGACTGCGACACAACGCGCGACACAGCGCGCGAGATGTCCAACATCACAGGCATTGTCCTATCACATCTACTCGTGCGGCTTTGCCACGGACAAATGCAATCGGAGTCCCGGCGGAAGGTGAAGGTGTGAGCGAAAGATCATCGTTCCAAATCGACCGGTTTTCAGATGTGGGATCGTTTTCAGATGATGCAGCCAATTTTGTATCAACAAATCAAGGCATATCATCCAACAGAGTATTTTATCATTTTTTGACCTTTGAACCAGAATTGCCCTAAAGCATCGAACCCAAACCGGCGAACCCTTTTGCCAAGCACGACACGACCTGCGCCGATGTCACGACACGACACGACCTGCGCCGCTGCGCCGACACGACGACACGTCACGACGACACGTCCAAGGAAAGGCGACTTGCCCAAGCCTGACTGCCCTGTGTGCGACGCGATGGCCTCTTCAGCAGTGGCGTCTTTGCGAGCGAAGACCGACCGCGTTTTCCAACCAACCGGGTGGGTGTCCAACCGGGTGGACGCCCAAGGAGCGGGCCAGCAGGGGGGCAAGTTTGGGTGAGACTTGTTGTTGTTGTTGTTGTTGTTGTTGTTGTTTCTGCAGGTTGAAGCCCAGTTGTCTGAGAAAGTTTCGCAGCGAACATGCTGGGCAATTTGTGCAAAGCAGGAAGGTGTCCACAAGTCCTCACTGAAATCCATCACAACCGATGCCGAGCCCTCAAAGCTCGTGGGAGTTTTCCATGAACCTTCGGTGCCTTCGACTCGTCGAGAATGAGGGACCTTAGGTTCTCCAATTGGAATACAGGGAATTAGAATCCTTTGAATCCAACCTCCAACCTCCTCCAACCCTTCCTCTTTCACATCGCAGCAGCCACTCATCCGGTTCGCCTCATCCGCTGTGCCGCCCCAGGCGCAACGCAGTGTGGACGCCCAGCGGCTGGGCGGCGGCGTCTTCCTGACGGAGCCGCGGTGTGACGGCCACGTTGACACACCAAAAAGCCAGGTAAAGAGAGGGGTTTCAAAGCATCAGGAGATGAAACCCATTCATACCCGCAATATCCCACGATATAGCGGCATATATTGACACAGTAGACTGAATTCCGTGGTATGATTTCCCATGGCGGGCATGGATTCGTAGAACATTGCGCATACAGATGACGGCTTGATGCCACACGCGATCAGGAACACAGACCGCACATTCGTGCAAGGGAAGCACCACTCATTCAAAGTGCCTTTTCTCTTTCCAAAAGAGATTCCAGAATTTCATTTCTCCAAGAAGCTGGTATCGCATAGAGGAAGCCATGGGCTTCCGCCATGCTTCCACCAACCTTGGTCACGTCCAGCTCCGAAAAAGAACCGCACTCTCCCCTCCGGACAGCCAGGAGTTCGGCGCTTGCTCGGGCTCCGACAGCTGCCTAGCCGAGATCGCGCGGGTCACGGTGCGCTGGGTGTGTGGCAAGGGGGCATTCAGTCTAGAGAAACAGCGTGGAGAAAGGCAAAAGAACGCATGAGAACGCCATCAAGGAGAGCAATTCTTCAAAAACAAATTTAGGAGCCTTGGGGGCCTTGTGAAATACCCTCCCCGTTTTTTCAAGATGTTCCTGGTACATGACATGAAGTCTTCTGATCTGCCCCACAATAGACCAATAACAACTTTTTGCAGGACCGAGCAGACCAAGCCTTCCATAGCTGGGCCTATTGGCAGTTCAAGTACAACCACGAGACTTGGATGGGATAGGGAGGATTGTTGGCTTTGTGTGGAGTGGGTGATCAAGGCCTGCATTTGTTTGGGTTTTGCTGGTTATGATTTGCTGGAAGCTGGCAGGAATTGAGCTCGAGTACCCAAAAAAGATTGTTCTTTTCTAGACGATTCTTCTCTCTTCTAAGTGGCTTTGTTTGTGTTCCAGTGCTTGCCATATCGGAGTAGCGGCGGCATACGTGCTGATTGGTTTCCTGCAATTCTGATTGTGGCAGCTCTTTTTTCACCTTGCAAGTTCCTGGCTGCAAGTCCCACTTCTTGCAAGTAACACCTGCAGCTGGCTCAAATGCTCACAAATGTTCACTACACTTCTGGGAGAGGCTGGCACCACCCATGCTTTCAGGCGCAAGTGCTTTGGCGCTTCCCCTGCGGTGCTGGTTGGCTGTGCGACCCAGGAACCTGACCAGCTTGCGGCCTTCAGTGCAGCCGCTTGGTGAACTCGCGTTGAATGCCAAAGAGCTGCGGCGCTTGGTCAAGGAGGCAAGGACACCGAGAAAGCCCAAGGCAGTATCTCCCAGGAATTCGACCTCGAGAGCCTTGGGCAATGGCATCTCCAGTTGGCGATGTTGTGATTGTCATGTTGAGAAGACACTGGCAGACTTTTATTTAAGAACAAGAGGTCGGGTTGGCTCATACTGCAAGAGCTGTGAAAGTGAGAGGAACGCGAATTACAGACAAACTCTCCGTGGAAACGCAGGAACTTTGGTCCGCAATGCCAGACAACGATCAAAGATTAAAGGTTTGGGCTTCAATTTGGACATCGACTTTATCCTTGACCTAGTTTTGCGGCAAGAAGGAAGATGTGCATATTCTGATGTACAGATGCAGATGTTGTTGCCGCACTCAGACTGGCGAATGTCTTTGGAAAGGGTGGACAACACTGCGGGGTATGTGCGGGACAACTGTGTCCTTATTGCTGCTGAGTTCAACTCAACAGAGAAGCTCAGCACAAGAGCGCTAATGTCAGCAGCATCTGGATCTTCTAAATGGTCCTTGGAGAAGGTGCAGAATTTCACATCTGAACGACACTTAAATGTGGACTTGCAAGGCTTGGATAAGTTGATCAAGGCCGCGCAGGAGAACTATCCATCTCTTCCTAGACTCAAACCTGTTTTTCTCACTGCCTCTGTATGTGAGCTGAAGGAATTTGAGGGGGTCTTCGGACGATTCCCATGTTGCACGTGTGGGCTTTGGAAGCCTTCAAGCGACTTTTCGCTGCAGAGCAGCCGCAGGAGCCGGCTCCGAAGCATATGCAAACAATGTGACGGAGAGTTGAGATTCAGGCGCCGAACGACCTTGCGCGGTCATGTCCAAAGCATGCTCGACAACGCCCGTTATAGGCACAAACTTGGTAAGTGGCACGGTAACTTTGAGCTTGACTTGGACTGCGTGCTGAAGATGTTGTGGCGGCAACAGGGTCGCTGTTTCTACTCCGATGTTCCATTGCGCTTTGGTGAGTACAATGTTGATTGGAAGATGTCAATGGAACGACTGGATAACAGCACAACATACACCAAAGACAACACAGTGCTGGTGGCATTGGAGTTCAACACCGCGGATCATAGTGGACGTGCTGTTTCTCCGGTGTTGGGTTCTAGCCAGTGGTCTAGGAGCAAGGTGGAACACGTCTGGGGAAGGTTGGGAGAGTCCAGTTAGTTCGAACGAAAGATTGATTGCCTTGCACCCACCGAATGTACTCAATTTCGGACCGGTCCTTCTGACTCATGAAAGCTGTTCAGCAGCAGTCTGAAACGGCAGAGCTCGACCCTCAAACTGCGACCAAGATGGATGTGTATCAAAATAGGGAGACCGACCCCCAGCAACGACCGTGTGGTTCGGGAAATAGACCCATTGGATCACAGGGTCCCCTCCCAAAAATACACCCCTGTGGCTCTTTTTGGCTTTGCTCTCGGAGTGCATCTACTCCCCAGCAACGGAACGCACTGTACGCCACCGAATCCGGCGCTAGGTAGCGGTGTTCCCACCCAGGATGCTGGACGTCCCGACGGAATCCCTCGGAATCCGTGCTGTCGATGGAGGACGCACTTCCACACAGACGCACATACCAGGACCCTCCAAAAAGGGTCCTAGCTGGACTCCCCCCACACTACCTATAGGCTTCCATTGGGCACCTTTTGGAGGGTCCAGGTACAAAGGCTCTTTATCTTTAGGCCAGGCTCTATTGCCAGTGGAGGGTCTTGTATTGGAGGATGGCAAGTGTTCATTCGATCTGCCAAGATTCTGCACCAACGAAGACAGAAGCTTGGAGGTAGATTGGACGGAATCTCTGCCAAAATGGTGATGTTGTGGCAGACTCATCACATCCCCCTACGACCAGGTTTGGACTGACTTGCTCTTTATATAAACTTTGCCTGCACTCCCCAAAAAAAGCTGCTACTGGCACCTCCTTCCCAATTCCCAAAGCCTGAAACAAACTTTCCTATGTCACTTTCAAAGGGCCATCCTCACGACCTTGACATGAGTGTTTTCGCGAAAAAAAAACCATGGCATGCCGGGAAACGGCAGCTTGCAGAAAAGGACTTCAATCAGATGGCCCATCTCATTCAGTTGATGCAGCTTGCAGTGTACCGCTGAGCACTGGTCGACTGACCTCCGTGGCACGGACCGAGGACATCACCACCGTGGCGGGGCCGGAGGAAGGCTTTTACCACCTGAACGGCACCTTACAGAGCTCCAAGGTGGCCGCCCTCTCTCGCACCTTTGCAACTTGGAGCGAAGGAAGATGGGCGAAGGAACTCACGACATCGTTTTTTCGGGTGCATAGCTGGCTAAACGGGGTGAAAACAGGGCCTCTGGCAGACGTTTGGTGAAGAAGAGGAGAGCATGGTGCCAATTTCGAGACAGAATCTTGGCTTCCACAGCCAGTTGCAAGAAGCTACTAGTAGCTCCTGGCATCGCTACTACTATAGTAGGAGCAAGAAGCTACTAGTAGCTCACTCCTGGCATTACTACTAGTAACAAAGAAGGTATTAATGTCGCTCTCTTCGCCGGTCCGAGGCTCCCACCATCGCCGGCGCTCCGCGCACGATGCGCTTCGCGCACGCCACGGGCGCCTTCCGCCTGCGCTACGCCGCCCGGTGGGAGCGTGTGGCCGAGGTGTGGAGGTCTGTGGAGGTCACTCGTTCATTAGCTAGTAGTGATGTGGCAGGAAGGTACTCGTAGTAGCAGTGATCTAGAACTGCGCTTTTTCAGGTCAGAAAAGGTCAGGAGGCAAGGCGACCAGATGATTTTGAGAAGGTGTGTTTTTGAAGATGTTGCAGCTCAAGGTCCCGGAAGAAGCTACGAAGAATTTGACCACCAACATCTTCCTGAACGAGAGACTTTGAAGCACTAGAGCAGCCGCAGTCCAGCAATGTTGGCAGATGCCCTCGTGCCAACCCGGGCAGCGACGTATTTGCCCGAACCGCTTCCTGATTCTCACGAAACACTTCAAGACAAACCCACCCAAGCTTCGAAGAAGCAGCTGGCAAGTCCTTTGTCGTTAGCCAGACGATGTTGGTGAAGTATGGGGCAGCACCATTTTCTACACTGGTTGGAGTGAACGAGTTTTCCCCAACTGACCAGTTTTCCTCAACTTACCCGTGCTTTCACCATGCTTCGTTCCGTTTCCATTTCCAACACCAGATTCCGTCCGATCCAGCCGCATCCTGTGGGATGAAGCCGGAGCGAGGAGGATGCACTATCCCAGAGGCATCCAGTTGCACGTGCTCAATGGCACCGCTCGGCAGCTTCCAAACCAAGTTGAGGCGCGGTTGGTCGGTCCGGTCCGGTCGTTTTTGTTCGGTCGGTTCTTTTTGGATCAAAACCCAGACGCTGGGGCGCACGCAAACCCGGCACTGTTGGGGAAACCCAAGGTGTTGCATCCCTTCTCTACGGGGGTCGGAGCTTCATTTCTTTCCGACGTTGGACGGACCCCATGATCAAGACGATGAGGTCATCACAGATATAGCACCACCATGTGGATCATGGCACCACCATACCTGGCCGGTGGCGAATGCCGAACGACCGTGTGCCGAACCACCTCGCTCGATGGACCACAGCACGAGCCATCTCCTGCCGATGACTCAGGTCGTGGCCGATGACTCTGGAGGTCGGGGGTTGGGTGGGGTGCGGACTGGTGTGAGCGGTACGCTGCCTTTCTCCTGGCCTGTAAGGCTTTCTATGCTTTGCAACAGAATCAGAAGCTGTCTTTCCTCAGAAGGCTTTGGTGAAGACTTGGCTATGATAATATTTGGTCATTGATATTCCGATATTCCTTTCTACGATCTAAACAGGCGATTTGGTCTCGAGGCCGATACTTTCGAGTCGAAACTCATCACCAAAAAACATTAAAAAAACAGCTTTTTCGCGAAAACATGTCACGACAGGCATGGTGGATGTGGCATTGGTGCGAGAGCATTGGGGCCCGTTGCAGGGCCATTTCCAGTCACAAGGAGGCCGCCCTTGCGCGCAGGTCTTTTCGAGCAAACCCAGCTCCTTCAAGCTTGGCTGGAAGCAACTCTTCAACATCTTTCACCTACTAAGATCTACTCAAGTGGTACTGCAATTGTAAAGGTCGGCAACCTGCTTCCCATATGCTTCCCATCTCATTTGGTGCACATGCCAACGCATGCGACCACCGAGACTTCTCATGTTGCGTTCTTCCACAGACCGCCCCTCCCCACTGCTATGCAGCAAGGTGGAACGGTGCAGTGGCAGATGACCTCTGCAGCGACTGTGGAGTGGTGGCCTAAGTGAAGGTGGATGGACTGCTTGCGGGGACATAGTTCGGCCTTCACAAAAAGAAGTCGAGAAAAAGAGGTACAAGGTGCAAGTCATGACGTTCGCCACAGGTCCATCCATCGATTTCATTCATTTTCTATCCATTTCCTCGTGGTCTTTTTCTCGCAGAGGCCCACTTGTTTGAAACAGCTCCATTGCGAGGTTTGAGTTGTCCGCCGCAGAGAGTGTCACGTGGTGGAAACAATTGAAGGCCACACCGACCGGGGGTGCAGATGTCTTGAGAAGATGGCAAACCAAAAGCAAGACACAAAAAAGAGACGAGAAACAACATATTTAAAGATCTATAAACATCTTGAATTCTGGATGTTGAATGTTTAGATCTGGAATCATCTGGATATTCACCTGTTGATGTTTGGGCGCTTGGCCCCCCCAAAGTCGACTTGCGTCCCACCCAGCCGACTTCCCCCGTCGTCCCCCTGGGCGAGCGATGCCGACGTCCATGGCGAGGTCATCTCTGACCATGGCGAGGTCCTCTGCGATTTACAGATCCAGGCGGGAAGAGCATAGCAACATGGGAGCTGGATTGCGCAGCTGCGCAGGTGGTTTGGTCCCCCTAAGAGAAGGCTGGTTTTTCGAACGGCTTGCGGGCCCCGTTTCGTAGCGTCCTTGCTCCTAGTAGCTGGTTTTGTCCCCCTAAGAAGAGGCCCAGTTCGAACGGCTTTGGCATCAGTCTCCGGCCGTCTCCACGTTCTTGGACACGTGACACATGCATGGAAATAATTCGTTCGAGAAACATGTCGCCTGCAGAGCTCCCAACGGAGGGTTCAACGGAGGTTCGTCCGTTCAAGAAATCACCAGACTGAACTGCAGCGTCCCTCCAGTCCCTTGTTTTGAGCTGCTTCTTTTGCATTGCCGCATCATCCGCATCAAAGCCACGCAGCCACGCAGCAGGATGGACAGCCTCCGGCTCGCTGTAGCATACCAGATTCTTCTGCACACGAGCAGCTGAGATAGAAGAAATTCTGGGATCGTCTGTGAGTCTGGGTTTGTTGCGTGGTTTTCAGCACATCAGATCTGCTTCGCCCCACATTGAGATGTCTTCGATCCATTAAAAAAACAACATAAAAACTGGAGCACGGGTGAATAAAGGGATGCCGGGTGAACATGCTCCTTCTGTTATTTTTTTCGGAGGTGGCATGGAACCAGGGCGATATGGAGTCATGGAGTAGATCACCGAAGTCTTGGTGTGTTTCGTGAACCGAATCACCATGGTTCCATGGGGTGCAAGCGCTGCTGTTACGTTTGGGATGTCCTTTGATTCATGAATCAAGTATCAGAACCTTCGGGCAGACATCGTTGGGGCTTGCCCCAACCCCTTCCTTCAACGTCCCACGCGATCCTTTTAGCCATAAACATCGACTGCTCGTCTCCGTCTTCGGGTACCGCCCCCCACGGGGTACCGTCGCCGCGTGGCCGAGGCTTCTCTTTAATTACAGCTTGGAACTGTGGAAGGCCAAAGCCTTGGGCATCCATAAGCCTGGGGTCCTGGACTGCCGACCACAAGCCTGGGGCGGATGACCCGACACAGGTCGTTCTGTACTACGTATACGTATACGTAAAGGCGAGACCGCTGCTGTGCCGAATTGGTTTCGCTTACCGTAGCATTTTCGTTTGGGGTGACTGCTCTTGTGTGGTGTGATGTGAGTTTGGATGTTGGGACATGTAGAAAGGTTTTGGGGCCGGGGTGACAGGTCTCATGCCAGTCATGTTGAAGCCGAAGCAGAGTTACTGGGGCAACCACCGCAACCCGTCATGGTTCAGTTGACTGGACAACCGACGACCGAGGCGTGTGGATGTGTTGAGCAGCACGTTCTGTGGGCCTTTGCTGCAGAGGCAGGAGCTGGTTTTCTGGGCAGCCGAGCCGGGAAGACGTGAGGAATGAGTTTCAACACGTCTTGACATAGTGCAACGGATCATTCTGGTGGTTCCCCTGTGGCCCTATGAATCCTGTCAACTTTTCGTCTATGTTGTTGCAGCCCTCTCTGACTGAAGGTGTCATTTCCAGCCAACTTTGCCTCCACCTTCCAAATCGCTAATGCTTGTTTCAGTTCAATCTTGAACAATCTCAAAACATTCTTGAATGTCCAGTCCAGCCTTTCCAGAACAGCTGCTTGCGTCTGAATCCTAGGCGCATGGTCTTCCACTGGGCGTCAGATGAGGCGTCACGAGTCACGGGGTTCGCTTCGTAGACGCATGGCAGGGTTGATCTATCCAGTTGAACAACATGGACAGACTGAAGGACTTGAACCAGACCCCATGGGCCATGAGTGAAGATTTGGAAGGAGTGAAGATGTTGGGCTAGCGACTTAGCAACTGTGTTCTTTTGCAAGACTTCTCGAAAGCGATGCAGGCTTTAGCGCCGATAATGTATTACACCGGGACTTTCCAACAGGTGGTCTTTGGACACACCTTAAGCTCTAAGAGGCTATTTATTGACACTTCTTGGAAGGTCAGAAAAATGACGTGCCCTTGACTTGGAGGCTTGTAGTGGTCAGAAACCCACTTGGCGCGTGCCTGGCTGTCTGCTGTTTTGTCTAAATCGGTCCTGGGCGGTCGATCGTGACCGGTAGATTGACTCCATGGGCTTGACAGGCATCCGAGTCCGAAGTGATGATTTAAACACATCAACGCGCAGATTGACTCCGCCTCTGCTGCCTCTGCGAGACCAAAAAGCCGAAGACAGAGCCAATGTGTTTGTGATTTGTAGCACGCCCATCACAGATTGGTATCAACACAAAGACATGTGAAGTCCATGAAACTGCTCTGTCACAGACTCAGACCATCGCTATAGGAGGAGTATGTACTGCACTGCTGATACTGGAAATAGGCACCGTTTCAACATTTGCCCACATCCAGATGCTTTGTTTGAAGAGCATGCAGCACATGTTAAAAACATCATCTCTGTGTGATTTCGGAGTCTTGGTCATGTTGCTGCTGCCACGGCCGGCTTGAGTGACACAGACACATGAAAGTTGAAAGGAGAAAGCAGAGAACCCAATTCCATTGCTTTCCCAATTTCAGTTTGCCAAGCCCTCACTTCCAGCACAGGGGCCAATCCCAGGAGAAGACCGGACCCAATCCAAATCCAAGTCACCCGAACTGTGATCCGTGACCATCACGGCCTTTTCTGCGCAACGCTGCACTGTAGCCAGAGCGGCAGTGCCTCGAACTCGCAACCCGTTTTCACAGCGCCATGGACCAGACGGAAGTGGCCGACATGGCGGCTGGATCGTATCCTGTCTCTCTGGTATGTCCAGGTCAGTCGTATGTGAAGTGAAGTACTTTTGCAAGACTGGATGTGTGTCTGTTGGTCAAACTGCAGTTGGTCAAACTCCGCGTTGCATCAGATGAACTCCTTTGTTTGACCAGGTGTGCGTGCGCCACGAACAATTCACAAGTGGGTGGAAGACCCCGCCCGGGAGGGACACTTTCATGGAGAAACACCGTCAGAAAGGCTCCAAAACGCCAGTGTTGCCCAAACGGACTGCTTGAGGCCAAAGATGAGCAAACCAATGCTGGAAGAGGAAGCGATGGGGGCTGTGTGGGCTTCGGCCGGCAAAGAACTGGGCTGACTCCGTGGGGAACGTTCCGCTGCACGACGTCCGTGAGATGTTTCGCAGGGGGGGAAATTCGAGCGGCCGCGAATGGCGGCGTCGTGTCACAGCGCCGAATCCGATGCCATACGGCAGAAGAGCTCCGACCAGGTCCCAATTCCTGAGAAGCCTTAGCAATCGGCATTTCAAGGCTGACTTTTCAACATCACGCGCCTGAGACCTGCGATTTCAACTCCCCTTCACCATCACGCACCTTTCTAGCCACGGCCAAACCAGCAAACAACACCAACCAACCGAAACAACCAAGAACAAACAGAAACAAACAAACAAACAAACAAACAAACAAGCAAGCGGTCTGCTGACCGAGTTGCCTTCCAGGAGGACCTGGTGGATCCCAGCTTTGTTGCGACGGCTCCTCCGCCGGAGTCCGCCGGAGTCTCCTCCGCGGTGGGGTCGCCTCAGCCGATCGGGGCCTGTTCGAGGGGGAGCCAGGAGGGTCGGCAGATCGTGCGGCCTGTCCAGTCGAGGGAGATGTGAAAATACATGAAAATACATGGTTCTTTCGCTCTACAGGGCGCGGAGTTGGTACAATGAAGACAGACAGAGAGAGAGAGAGAGAGAGAGTAGTTGTTTTTCATGAACAGAACAGCGCGCTGCTGAACCCAACCAGTTGGGGAAAAAAGATCAGAGAACTTCCAGATTCAGTTGTGTGGTGAAAGGCGATGAAAGACGTGTATATGACAGATCAAACAGCTATGCTGCAATGCTTCTGTGCCAGCGTCCCTCTGTACTTGACCCGAAACCCAGAAGAACCTCCCAACCCCTTACTCAAAGTGATTGGATGTTTCTCTTTTCTCTGAATCTACTGGTTGAGATGGCCGCAACATGATCAGACTATGGGGTGCACTCGCAAAACATCCAGCCCTTACACCCGCCCCAGTGTGGAGGAAGTCGCCTCCTCCGCCTCGGGGGGTGGGTGTTCCGTCGGTTCCGCTCGCGGCTGAAACTGCCGAGGAGCTGCCTTTACCCACGACGCCGCCGGGGGAACTTTCGACAGGCGATGGGAGGGGGGAGGGACAGTCCCCGGGATGGACCGCGTTTCGGTCGGTTCATGGCTGTCCGCCATGCTCTGATCGATCAACGAATCACCCCCAGCAAAAGCCTGAAGAGGTCTTACAATCCATGTCTGGGGCGGGGGGTTATCAATCAAGAGTCATACATGAGTCATACATGAGTTACATGAGGTCTATGTTCCTCATCCTAACGTGCCTTTCTTTGAGAGGATGAGCAGTCGCTGCGTCGCCCTGGCGCGGTAGATCTTCTTCATCCTGGCACGGGGATCTGTTCACGCTTTTCGCAGGTGTTCTGGGCCGGATCACTGGAAAGAACGTTGGATTCGGGGGTGACTCTGACTCAGATCCCATGGATCCATGTGAACCACAAGTTGGACAGCGAAGACCTCTGCCAGGCCTTGTCACTGAGCTTAAGGCGCCAAAGGCCATGTCGGCATGCTTTTGTTGGATGGTTTTCGCCCAAAGACCATGCTTTCGATGCTCGAACATATACAGATGCTGTGTAGATCCCTGTGGCAAAAGCAGCCCACGTTGATTGCGTATATCAAATACTGCGTGCTTTTCCTGCAATAACTTTTCAACCTTTGTGAGAGCAACTCAAGCTCATTGTAGCTGCTGTAAGCATCATTCAGAATCAGTTTCTTCTGCTTCTCCAAAGAAAACTAACTATGATGGGTGGTGGCACTCCAAAAAGACTTGATCCCAATCGAATTGTGCCACGACCCGCAGGAGAAAGCTGAGCGCATGGACAACGGGCCACGCTCCTTTGCACAAGCCGAAAAAGCTGAGAGGAAGGCCGAACGCTGGGCGCCCACCTGGCTGCGAGGCAAGCGATGGGATGCCTTGAACGCAGAGCTGATGCTTGAACGCCTGGGTTTTGCGGATCAGTTGATTTTTTATTTTCCCGAACTGGTTAAATTCCCTTCTGTAGATTTCTGTATATTCTTTTTCTTTTTTTCAAGGTTCCTCAAGCAAATCCAAGAACGTCAGAGTGCTGAGCCAATGATTGGAGAGGAAAGTCAATGGCTTGAGGGGATTGCTTCTGGAGCTTTTTCTTTTGCACCCCAAAGAACACTCAGGCTGGTTGGAGGAAGGGTATAGAGCATGAGCATGCGCACAAACTGAGCACAAAAAAGCAACTCAAACACTCAGAACGATTGCGGATTCATGCGAACAGCTCAGGCAGAAAGATCAACTCTAAGTGATTAAGATTCCAGATCCGCTCAACACCGTAGAATCTTTCTCACCAAGTCAAACAAATTGGAGGCCCGCAGCAGTGAAAAAGTGGTCATTTCCTGCATCAACCATTGGAGCAGTAAAAGATGGGCATCAGAAGCACTCAATTTCACCCCGTTTCACCCGACTTTTTGTCCACGGTCTGACTTGGTCTCTTTCTTCGGATCCCGGTGTCATGTCTCTTCGGTGTTGGAGGGATTCTGCATAAGAGTGTGTGTTCCACACGTCCGGAGCGCCCGGCTTCGACACGCTGAGAACTACCCTCAAACACGGCCGGCTGGTCCCCGCTTGACCGCGGGTGCGTGGTCACCGCTTGACCGCTTGACCGCGCGCTTGGCGGTCGCCGTTTGCGACTGAGGAGTGAGGTTCCTTTGATCATTCCCTTGGCCCAGCGATTTCAGGTCGCGCCCGCCTGGAGGCTCAGGGAGGCAGTGGAGTCCGTGGAGGGCAATCTGTGAACTATGTATGATTAGTCTATATTCAAAAACCTGTAAGCAAACCATTTGCAAGCTATAGATACTATAGAAGATAAACTGATATAAGTCAAGAGGGAAATGATGGACTTTCAACCCAATGAAGAACAACCCTTTCCTTTTTGGGCCGAGTAAAGTGCTCTCTCCAATGCCTCGCGGAACCGCGGAGCGAGTCTCCCAAAGACAAAGACGTGAGGTGGTGGTTGGAATGGGCTTCCTGGTGTTGGCCATTACCTTCCTTCTCTATGGCATTGGTGGGCAGCTCGTGTCCGGCACACAGATCCGAAAAGACCTGCCATGTTGGAGACTTTTGGGGGGGTTCTGGGTGCCATGTACCCGATTCCTGATGGTGTTGGACTTCGGGGCGGTAGTTTCTGAGGACCTTGAAAGCGAACGCGCATGGAAGAGATATGATCTGAAAGACGGAAGAAGAGCACAATCAGTTGTGTTGAAATCGTCTTGTGACTTGTGTTTTATCAAAATTGAGTTCCTCTGTGGAAGACATGATCTTTTTCCATTTGAACGATGGCTAAGCTGGGCCCAGCTGGGCCATCCTGACCACCGTTTGCTGATCGTGCACCACGCTGGACACCAAGGTGCACTGTCTTCGGGATCGCCTATCCTGCCTTCGAATCCTTCAAAGCGGTCGAAGAGTTCGCGAACCTGAAGGACTCGGTGCCCAGTCAAAACCGGGCCGAAGAGGACGGGCCGAACAGGCTCCAGGCTTCCACGGGAGGACTCGGATGGTCAAAGCTGTAGGGAGGGGTCCGGGATGAATACCTGTTGTATTAGGCTGTATTATGTTGTCTTTTTTTCTCCATCCAAAGGATAAGAGCTGCTGTCTTTGGGATTGGGAATGGGAGGAGTTTCTTTTTCTTAGAACTTGATGAAGATCCATCTTTGAGAGGCTTCCACTTTTGGGGGGGGTTGGACACCTGGAAGATTTTGAGATGGATGAAGATCCATGCAGGTTTCTTCGGAGTTGGCCGGCGTTCAAGTCCGAAAGCCGTCATACATGTTGGGTGAAACACCGGCAGGGAATCAGCTACTGTATTTGCCTTTTGACTTTTGACATCCCACATTTGCTGTGGCTTTGGATGACATCTCACATATTGCCTCACTTTGGATGACATGCCTCTCTCTCTCAGTGTGCAGATGTTCAGGATGACCCGACGGTCTCGGTCTCCGCTGTCGATCTCTCCGCCGTAAGACCGCGTCCGGTGCCGAGGATGAGATCTATCGAAAAGCTGCAGGAGCCTTTGGCCTGGCGATGTTCAGATGGCGGCTCTTAGGGCTGCGGCGATTTTTCCCAAGGAAGGACCCACTGGGGTGTGCGTGACACAGGGACAATCATTGCTTCCTATATAGGTGAGGGGCGATCTGTTCTTTTCCTCTACTTGGGTGTGCACTGCAACCATTTTTGCGCTTCGGGCGCTGGTCAGTGACTGGTGCCGAGAACACCTCAGGTTGAGCCCGCCCGCCGCGGCTTACTTTCGGCGTGGCTGACTTTCGGATGCCTCGCGCGCCGAGGAATGCAGTTCTGGCTGACTTACTGGATTGTTGTGGCAGCGATTACCTCATTTGACGCTTGGGGGGGCAGTGGCAGGTCAAGATCTGGACGTCCGAGTTCGCGTCGTGCCGTGCATCAGTGAGAATCTCATTTCGTTCGGACACAGTTCGATCTGTTTTTTTTTTTCGGGGGTGTTTGGACTCGAAGCGAGTGATGAACAGAATCTCTTCAGACTGGTGAATGATTGGATGCGATGATGCGATATGATGGTAACATCGCATCACGCGCGGCTGCTTTTCTGCCTCAGGAGTGCCTTTTCTACTATGTGGTGGTTTGGATTCCCTTCTACTACCCATTGAAACTCGGAACACTCCTCTACTTGCACCTCAGCTGAATCTGGAAACAACGGCGCGGGTCGCTTTTTATGGACGGGGAGAGAATGGCTGTCATGGCTCTCAGGTATGCACCTCGCATTCGTGGAGCTAACCATGTCTACAACTGGTCTCTTGATTGCAGTACTTTGAACGACAGCTGATGTGGCTCATGGTCCTACTCTGTGCCGTACTGTGCGATTCATGGTGAATCCTGATGAATCTACAGTTGATCAGCTTCAGGCTGTGATGGTCGACTCCGGCCCATCCATCTCACTAGGGGAATCCCCTCAGGTCCCAGACCGGATGCCGACATCCTATGACCCTGAGTCGACTCAGGGGTTCACACCCGCCTTGGATCCCATCGCGGGGCGGACCGGCACCGCCGCTCTCTCTCTCCCGTGGCGCGGTGTGGCAGGTGTGTGTCGCCGGTGCTGAAGAGGAATCGTGAGACCATCGACCACACCTTGGAGGAGAAGACCGACCGATCCATCGAATCCGGAATTTCCGTGGGTTAGCTGTGAGCTGTTGCGGTCGTGGAAAAGGGGGTTGAGTGGGTCTCCGACCAACAAGGCTTCTTGGGCCATGGAAAGAAAAGACGAAATCCAATGGCGGTGATCTTTTTGGTCTTGTAATTCCCAAGCCTACTGCACAGCTCTGCCTTTTCTTAGACCTTTCTCTGGCGAGGATACCGGCAAGCGGCTGCGGAAGAGCGTGAGCAACGTCGCCAGTAGTGTTTCTGGGCTCAGAGGATGTGCCCAGTCGAAGACGGTTCGCATCATTTCGGCTCTCCGCTTGGATTTTGCACACCGGTCAGACCTCGACCTCGGCTGAGGCGGTGGATGCCGGCTTCGGAGTCGGCAAGCAGGGTGTGGCAGGGGAACTCAGACTGGGTTTCTCACTGGCAGATGTGGTGCACTTTGACGGTGATGATTCTCCCATGTGTAAGTGGGTGATTCCACAACCCTGGGTTGCCAAAGAGATCCAAAAAGGGCCTATAGGGTGTGTTTCATCCTGCTTCCTTGGTATCAACACTTTTTTCTTCAGAAGGGGGACATCCTGTTCCTTGGCATCGAATTTCGGACAAACCTTGCAGTCATGGCCGGGAGATGAACGTTTTTGGCTTCTGGGGGGGGGCACAGCCGACTCATTAGATTTGAAGCTTTCTCGTTTACAACATCGAACACGCCACGTCACATCCGACTCTTTTGACCCGCCAAATGGCCATCAATTGAGAACCTCTTTGAGCCCACGTCGAGTGAAGCTCGACGTAGCCGTCGACCGAGGCGCAACTCCGCGGTGGCATGACCATGGTCAGGCGAGACGCTGGCAGCGGTGGGCGGGGTGGTCGACGAAGCAAGCTGGAAGGGCATTTTGTTTCGAGAAAACGGCAGCAGCTGTCATATATATATATATAACTATAACTATATTATATATGTATATTATATATAGTATTAACAACTATTAATATATATATATATTTCTTTTTTTCCCCGGTTGGTCGCTTTTCCAAACCGCGCAAAGACAACGCAAAACACATTCGGGTTAGCTAGCACCGCTACAAATCTACCAAAGATGTTTTGGATATATCCAACAGTCACACCTTCCAATTTTGGATATATCCAACAGTCACACCTTCCAAGTCAAACATCAATATTCAATCATCTCTTCATCCTCTTTGTCCAACAAAACAACCAGCCTGGCCTCTCACCTCTCCCTCTTCCTTTTTGGCCCATCCACACCTCTCCGTGACCTCGTGGTGACCGAGCTCGGGCGAGGCACTTCGTGGGCTCCGAGATCGCCCGGCGGCGCTCCGGAGCCGCGTCGCCGGCGGCGGTGTCCGTGGTGGACACCGCGGCTCCGGGAGAGGCGCCGGGAGCGCCGGTGTCGGTGGACACCGCGGTGACGACGAGTGCAGAGGAATAGGTGAGGCAGGGGTGGCTGGGAGAAGTGGCTGCTGGATTGGGGGGGCGTGTGAAAGGTGAACTTGGACAATCTGATGGAAAGGAATGAGGAAGAAAGGTGATTGGGGGTTGTGCATGTTTGTGCCAGGTGAGGTGTGGAAGCCTTTGGGGGTGATTGAGCTTGTTTGAAGCGAACGTGCTTGAACGCAGAAGAAAGATGAGACCAGTACTGTATATAAATAGAAACGATACAACGTCCTGTTGGCAGCATGAAGTTTTCCGGATGCGTTTGGCCAAGCACGTTGCAGCGTTGGCCAGGGAATTCGACTAGACATCTGACCGGGTGCGTGTTGCGCTTTGGTTTTTTTGCCTGAATGGGAGCTCCTGATATGATGGGGATATGACAAGTCAAACAGCAAGGCTCGACCCTCCACAGGCCACAGATCAACAACTTCCCTACTGAACCGATAGACTCCGACAAATCGACATGTGTGTGGAACTCTTAAGTTTGAACAGTAAGTGTAAGTAAGATTAAGTAAGTGCTTGTCAATGCTTTTCCAAACGGAGCTTCAGGTTGGACTAGGTTTCCAGGCTGCAACAACTTCCAGAGGTCACCTTTTTCGCGCATATGTGCATTGTAGAGCATCTAAAAAAGACTCCAACCAATACTAAAAAAGTCCAGCACTTAACTATATTTCACTATCACCAACGTCAGCAAAGAAGAGCCTCAACTTCCACCCTGGTGCCCTGTTGCAAGGCTGCGGCATACTTGTTTCATGGCCCGTGGCAGAAGCTGTGGCGTAGATACATTGACATTAGAAGGCTTCTATCCTGGCCTTTTTCAAAGCTGTGGCATAAATATATGGCTTCAGGCCTGTGGCATAGGGACATGAACATTAAAAGGTGCAGCTTCACCCTACCCTGTTGCAAGCGTGTGGTGTATATGATATATGAAAGGCCGTGGCATAGGACATCAACATTAGAAGGCGTCAACTTCCGCCCTTCCCTGTTGCAAAAATGTGGCATATATGTAAACAGAAAATAACTAAATGAATATATATATATATCCTATTCGTTAGCCCGCGATCGACGAGATGTGTCTGATCTCGGAGCTGGGGCCCAGTATCCCGATGGAGCCCGGCTGCATAGGCCCGCTCCTTGAGGCATTCTTCGATGACATGTTTACCTTGGCATTTTTCGATGACATGCCGCACGATGAGATCGCTGACCTCCTATGTATATATATATATATATGTGTACGTATAGTTTCGTGGCCTGTGGCAATGGCTGTGGCATAGGAATATTAACATTAGAAGGCGTCAACTTCCGCCCTTCCCTGTTGCAAGGGTATGGCGCGTATGCATAATGTATATATATATATATACACATGACATGACATACATCTATACATATGTATAGTTTCCTAGCCTGTGGCAAAGGCCGTGGCATAGGTACATTAGCATCAGCAGGCGTCAACATCCACCCTACCCTGTTGCAAGGGCGTGCATATATGCTTATTATTAATTATACGCATACATATATATATATATATATATCTAGATGTACATGTATAGTTTCCTGGCCTGTGGCGAAGGGGGACATTAACATTAGAAGGTGTCAACTTCCACCCAACGCTGTTGCAAGGGTGTGGCGTATACGTAATGTATATATGTATATATGTCTAGTTTCCCGGTCTGTGGCAAAGGCCGCGGCATAGGTACATTAACATGGAGACGGCGCCTTTGCAAGGGTGTGGCGCATATGTATGAGTGAATATATATATATATATATGTGTGTGTATAGTCTAGTTTCCTGGCCTGTGGCAAAGGCCATGGCATAGGGACATTTCCACTAGAACTTACACATGTGTCGCTTTTTTTGCAGATCCTTGGCAATGTGACAGCAGACCGACATCGCGTAGCGCGTAAACCGGAGTCCCTCTCAGGAACACGCCGGCCCCGCTCCGCTCATGCTCTCATGCTTTCGTTCATCGTCCTAGACCGGGGTCGGTATATATATATATATATATGTATATACTGCGTCTTTGAACATAGCAAACAGACACGCCACAAGACTTTGAGATGCAAACATGTGTTTATTGACCACATTTGGCCACCAGGCTGTAACACCAAATTGTATGCAATCATGGGTCATTCTTTTCAGACATGTTCCCACCCGCTGTGCAGACATAAAAAAGCACTTGTGGTTCATTTTTCCTTTACCCCGTATGACTTTCAGGAGTTTGGCATGGTTGGTAGATGTTCGTAGGAACTTAGCAGGCGTTTTCCTCCAATTCTTAGACTCCGAGAATCTCCCGAAGTGGGCCGCAGAGCATCGGAACATCGCCGAAGGGTTCCGCCGAAGGGTTCGCCCATCTCTTCATTGGTGAGCTCCGTCTGATCATTGGTCAGCACCGTTGGACCCCCCAACGGATCTGAAACGATGGACGAGGTCCATCGCTCGCTGAAGAACTGGGGATGTTGGCCTGGAAACGTCACGGACGAAAACGTGGAAGTAGAATGGCATGATGATGTGAGACGTTTGGGAGAGGACATGGTTTTCTATCCAACATGCTTCCATCTTAGTGAGTTGAAGTGCATGAGTGGAGATGTCAGAATTGGGGGACATCATTTGCTAATAGGACAATCATTTGTTCCAAAAAAGTTTGTCCGTGTAGACTGTTTGGTTTATTTTCGAGGTGTCAATTAGAAATTCAGAAGGTTTTGACCTCACCACCACATTGATCCAAAGGGAAACCCCTCTTTTTCGTTCAGTGGTACGTAGCTCGTAGCTCGAAGGGCCAATCCCTGAAGCAGCGACATCTGCGACATCTGCGCCCACGTCCCGGCACGGCCCTCGATGGACATTTCACCATTGCAGGCCACACGTGCTTAGGGCCCAGCTGCTGATGCCTACTATAGGGTCTTATAGGTCCTGGCAGGAAACGCCATCAGTTTTTGGACACTTCCAAAATCCACAGGTTTGTAGGAACAACAAAAATGAGAATGCTCGGATCATGGCTCACGCCGTAAACCTGGTCGGTCTGGCGACCGTGTCCAGCGGGACAGGCGACCGATGTCTTAAATTCGATTGGCACTGCCTAGCTTGACATTCTGCTGTGCGGCGAAAGTGGAGAAAAGGCCCCGACCTTTCTCGAAAGAGGGCCGTGGACTTGATCAAGTTAATGAACAAGTCAGAAGTCGCGTGGAAGTCTCATAGCTCGTCTTATGGTTCGTCTCAAACTCTCTCTCTCTCTCTCTATAATATACATATACAATGTCTGTAATGTAATGCAATGTAATGTCTGTATGTATGTATGTTACGTTCCAGACGTGTCACCGTTGCAGGCTTGGGCAGGATCGTGCTTCGAAAAAACTTGGTCCTCCAAGAGAGTGAGAATTGAACCATGCCCGTCTTCGAGTTCGGTTCGTGTCCCGGTCGTCCCTCATGAAGACTTTCCTTTGCCGCTGGTGTTGATCGCATTGCCAAAGCTGCGGCAACGCAGGACTTTCCAGCACCCTCCGTGGACTTCTCCTTGATGGCGCTTTTGGGCGACGTGGATCTGGCCGTTGCACACTGCAGAGGAGTTGGACTGGCTCGTTGACCGCGTTTGATTGACCAAATGGGACCTCAGGTGGTTATCGAACTCACCATGCGGCGACCGGCGTGTTGAAAACACGAAGTCCTTGGCATGAAGTCCTTGGCATGGTGAACCTGTGATTCTCACGTCTGGCACCAAGATTTGAAGCAGCTGTCAATTGGTGTATTCCAGAAATGCCAGATGTGCTGACAGGACACTTGAACTTCCATCCTGGCCCAGTCCACCTGAACTTTTGCTTCAGGGACCGCAGCAAACGGCAGTTGAGAACTTGTGCTCCCAAAGAATCCTGAGTCTTTTGGCCAGAGATTGGGGGGAACCTTTCTGCGGTTTCTCGTTTGTTGGGGGGGTAAAGTGGATGGATGATGATGGATGCTCAGGCTTCAACACGTCAAAGCGCGGAGACCGGGCATCACTGGGCGTCCGCAACGAAGCGGCGACTTTTGCCTCATGCCTCTCCAGGAGAACTTGGCTCCTGATGCTGGACCCGCCATTGTCTGAGTGCAATTGTTTTGGATCTTCTCGCGCAAGCGTGCTTGTTGGTTGGGACCTATCTACCACACGAATCAGATAAAACCATCCAAAGTCTTTCAAAGACACGTGTTGATCTTAACAAATAGAGAACGCCCCTTGTTTCCATGAGGGGAGACCCACACGTGGCACGCGAGTACCACGTATGGCACGCGTTCGCACCCGAGGTGCGAGGCGTTCCTGGTCGGACTTCCGAGTGGGACAAGGCGCCCGTCGATTCCAGGGTCCAACGTCGAACGGACAGAGGGGTCATAGAGAGCCTTGGTCTTTTAGATCTGTGAAGAAGAGTCCTATGGAAATTCACACGAAGATGTCTTTATAGGTGTTGTAAAACACATATAATATAATATATATATGTATATTACGTATATAATATATATATATATTATTTTTAGTTTTCCGGTTTCTGTTCTTCCTCCTCCGTCTTTCTGTTGTGCATCCCACCGTGCTGCAAAGATGTCCTCCAGCTGCATCGCCGCAGGCCCTCTCACCCACCAGGCCCCCAACCTTCCCAGCGGCCAGGCCTACGTGGACTGCCCGGCCATGCAGCGCTGGGTGGTCTCATCGGAGCCCCGGAGCCCCTCGGCACCGCGCGTGTCGCGATCGCGCCGCGAAGACCTCGCGATGCCAGCAGACGGCGCAGCGAAACGGGGCGTTTTGGGGTCGGACTTGGACATTTGGACCATTGACCAGTCACTCCCCATTGGTCATTGAAGCACTCATAAGATGCTCGATGGTAGAAACCATGAGTTTCGTTTCCATCGGGTGAAGGCGCGCACGTGAAGGCGCAGCGTCCATCGGAACGTGACGGTCTCGCGGCTCGCGAGCGAGGTCAATACCTAAGCCCTGAAGCACGCTTGCCACCTGGATCGATGATCGAGGCAGTGCGACGCATCGTCTGAGACACCTGGGCGACCGGGTCGTGAAAAACCCACCATGTTCACCATGTTCACCCCGCCAGTCTACCAGTCCACCACGGTGTCCGAGTCCACCAGGAGTGTTACCGTCGAAGGGTGCCCTGAGACTTGGTCTCCTGGTGGTTTTGACACACAGGCCTTTGTCTCTCAGTGGAAGCCATCGCCCACAAGCCGTGCAGTTTCGGAAGTGGCCCCCAAACAGGTGAACTGGAGATCGCCGTGTTTCTCATTTTTAAGACGCTCAGCCAGTTGAAGCACTGGATTACTCTGCCATCATCCGTTTATGGCTGCGATTGCTCTGGTTTTCTTTGAATGGAGAGTCGATCGCTTGAAAATCATTGACTACCTGCAGGAGTTGGTGGCACTGGCCAATCGCCAAGCTCGCATCCTCGTTCTAGTTCCTTGGCCGAATGTGAGCTTTACATTGGTTTTCAGAGATGTTGGCCAAGTGCCTCGACACGATGCTGCCACAGATCAGATGCTGCCGTGCCGCCACGTGTCGTGGTTGTCCAATCAGACGTTCTTCTCGTCCAGACCAAGGTTGGCACCTTGAAAACGTCGGACGAGGTCTTGTTAGCAGAGGATATTGCTGCCAGACTTGGTGGAGCAGCCAGGGAGCCAAGTGGAGATTATAAGATGAAGTCGTCGCAGGAGTTGTGAGGAGCTTTCTGAAACAAGGGCTGGGTGTGACACATGGGAACGGGGAAAGCAGACTTGGCCAGCAATCACGATAAAGGAGTCATTTACTAATTTAATCTAATTTATGCAATTTATCTTCATTCATACATATATATAGTTTTTGTTCTATTTATGACACATGCCAGATCGTTGGAGAAAGTACGTCCCCCTCCCCACAAGTGTGCCACCCAACTGCCGTAGACGCCGGTCTGACCGGTCGATCACTCCGTTCTCGCGGTCGGACCTCGCGGTCGCGCCCAGCGGTGCCAACGACAGGTCTTTGCAGATATCACCTCTGGTTTGCGCCAGCGGCCACGAACCGTGCACTTCTCGGATCAGCTCATGCGACTTGGGCACCGTTTTCGGAGACACCCTCGTCTCCACCGGCGGGGTTGTTGGGTGGTCGGGTTTTCGTCCGCGTCGATCTGATCGGTCCGGTCCGTTGGGAAGCGGAAAGGGGAGATTGCGGTGGTCTACACTTGACTGGAAGCTGTAGGAAATCAGCTGGTACCGAATGAACCAGACAGCGCACGCAGCGCACGCAGCGCACGCACAGCGCACAAGCAGAACTATGGTCAGGGTGCTTTCAAGCGATGTTAGGGTCAGCGAAAAAGATGGTCAACCCACCATGCACAACCCAGTCGTTGCGTCGCCGCATGAGCTAGATGTTCACCGAAAAACGTATATCAGTTTATATCAGTTTGTTCAGGCTTGGGCTTGATCCCCCAAAAAAACACTCCTCTCACTGTGCACCGCCTCGTCACACGACCGGTGACCGGTGCTCGCCTCGTTGGATCGCTGACTCTGTTGCATCCGCCCACCATCAGCACACATACAAAAAGAAACTGGTGAGACAACGCAAAGACCCCCAACTCCCAACTCTGTCAGAGTTGATGACTTCATCGATTCGGGATTTTGCAATTCCTGAGACACACCCAAGGCCGTTCGTGGTTTGTTCATTTACTGAAGCTCAACGAACTGTTGGTTTCCTGCTACCCAAAGAACTCTGAGCTGCTATCTGGAGAGCTACTTCAACTTGATGCGGTCAGACCGCCAGTTTCGTCGGTCCGGAATTCGAGTCGTTGGAAGCTGAACGACGAACGACGGTGGTTTGAGGAGGGAGGATCTCTAAGTGAGGAAGTTGCGGACATCCTGAGAGTAGTTCGAAAGATATTGAGACTTCAGTTTGAACAGATCCTCGATTCTTCCGACCACAGAGCTTCCGATCGGGCTCAAGAAAAAGGTGTCTTTCCCTGGGCCCCCCCAACTCGCGAAGACAGTGTTGGGGACGAACATAGAACATCCAAGAACCAGCGAAGCGGAAGATCGCCCGCCTGCTACGCTCGGTACTCCTCAGATCGTCCACCTGGGTGGGCCCTTGACCTCTGCGCGGCACAACTCCGTGGCCAAGGCGTGAGCTGGAGGGACCAGGTCGGACCAGGTGATGATGTGGAGAAGATCTTAGATGCAAGACATGGGGAGAATGGGGTGACATGCACCTCAGGTTTGAGGCAGGCAAGTTGTTGGGGTTGGAAAGATCCACCGAGATCCAATTGGTAGGATAAAACAGACTGAGTAAGAAGAAGCTCTGCTGTAATATCATCGATGTTCCATTTGGGATGGGACTGCTCCTGTGCATTTTCCATGTGCGGCCCCCCGGCCCTTCAAAAAGGGCATTTCTCAGCATGTTGCTTATAATGTCATTTCATTCGCAACTCTTGAATCATGTGGACTACTGTGTCAACCTGGCTCGCAGCATTTTGCCCAGCAAAAGTGATTTGGCTCTTAAAGGATGTCTGGCCGCCAGGAATCACAGCTTGTCTGCCTAGGGTGGTCATTGAGGCGGCAATCTAATTATTTGGACATCATTGAGAAGCCATCGGTGCCTGAGGATGAGTGGGCGATCAAGTGCTACACCAGCAATGGTTACTACGGTGAACTCAACTATGCCCTTCGAGCGGACGACAGCTTTTTGTTGCGGAAGCATGCCCGCTTGATCAACTGCCTGCGCCATTGTGTGCGCTCACACAATGAGCGCTACAGAGTCTACCGGGGAGTCCAGCTTCCAAGTTCCGAACATGAGTTCTACCAAGTGGGCAAGCTCTTCCTATGGCCCGGATTTACGTCTGCAAGTCGTTCTGAGGTCACGGCCATGGCCTTTGGGAGCTGGGGCGGTGGCCAGGGCAATACAGTTCTCTTCAAGATTGAGCTGGGGCTGAGCTCTGGCTGTACGTACTCACGGGACATCTCACATATGTCGAACTATCCCAGCGAGCAGGAAGTCCTGCTCTATTGTTACTCGGGCTTCAAGGTGACCTCGCGGAAATGGATAGGCACCCGACTTGACATCGGACTTGTGCCCCATGACACGCTTCGAGCGTTGAGAGTTGAGAAGCACTCCTGGAGCCGTGGAGTTGCTTTCTTTCAGAGTCTGAAACCACTTCAAGCGTTCCGAGTCGGTCCAAGTAGGTCGATCTAGGGCGACATAGCCCTTGTCCGAGTAGCGCAGGGGAGACATCGCATCGTGCACAGTGCCGCTTTGGATGTCTTCCCGGAGTGTACAGTTCACCCGCGACGCGAGGGGGGGTATTTTGCGACTGCCGTGTATATTGAGATGCGAGGTTCGATACTACCATGTAGTAGTCATTTTTGTGGCAGTCCGGCCATTTGAGGGACAGTGTCCAAGACCTTCCCCCATCTGAGGGTGTCCAAAAGATCCGGGCTATGACAGGGGATGAGGGCTATGAGGGGCATCGGAGATCCTGATCGCACCGATCCAAGGACCTGATGTAAGTACCGATAGGTTTGGAACAGCTCAGCAAGCATCTTGAAGCCCCCATGGTCCAAGGAGGAGCGGTTTTTCTTTCGTTTGGATCTCCCCCCCCCAAGTCCGACCCTTGGAACGAGGCTGCAGGACAGTTCAGAGAGAGGGGGCCGCCTGGCTCTGGGGGAGGGGAGGGGGGTCACGAACCGGGGTCACGTTCGTTCGAGTCGAGTTCTCCCCGTCGAGCTCGGCGCAGGCGGGCGCTCCGCTCTACGTGCGCGTGGTGGCGACCTGAGCTGGATCGATGATCGATGTGGAGAAAGACGGGGAGACGGGGAGATGAGTGAAGTAGGTGACTGAAGTGTCTCTCAGTGCGGAAGTTCGACAGAGCTTGGACGCAAAATTATGGATTTTCTCCAACAAATATCCAAAGATCAGCAAGATTCAGCAAGTGAGTTCCACGATCCAAGTCCTCAGTTTCACCGGACAGCTCCACGTTTTCACCGACTATAGCCGACCTCAGATCTGTGGAGCTCCCTCGCCAGGCGACGGCTCCAGTGCGCATGGACCAGGCGAGCGCGACGCGGCGAGCAGTCGGCACGCGCCGTCGGCACGGTGCAGTCGGCACGTGCGTGGTGAACGAAGGGGACCTCCCTGCGCCCCCGGCTGGGTGGACTGGGGTCTGTGGACTGGTTCTGTTTTGGGTTGAACCGCTTGCACATACACATCCCTGACACACAAACCCATGTTTCCTTCCTCTATTGCTTTTGTGAGGATCATGTGGTGACTCATCATTTGCCATGCTGCTTAGCAGCTCTTTCAGAAGCTCTGGCGGAAGTCGGCGCCTCATGCGAGTGATGCGAGTCATATGTACCTGGATGCACCAGGAGAAAACCTCGGTTGCACCGTGCCTCACACGATGAGTTTGCAGTAATTCCATGTAGTTCTTTTTCGATGTCATCCAACGATGAGTTTCACTGCTTGGTAGTCGCTGCAGTCTTCTTCCACATCCAAGGCTTCCTTAGAACCCAAATCTCCCAGTTCCTTCTGGAAGAGGCCTGGAAGAACGACGATTTGATCTCTTCATGCCTCCCCCATTGAGCTGTTCACATGCTTATACCTGCTGTCAGCTTGGTGTTTGCCTTTGTTTTGAAGGCTTTCAGTTGCTGCATCTGGTAGCATCGATAGGCGCAGTCGGCGTTCGCCGCCCCTTTTGTGAACACAGTGAATGGACTGTCAAAGTACAGGCAGAATTGAATATTACTGAGAGAACTAAGTGAACATCTGGAACTATGTGAGTCCTTGTTGATATCAACATGATGTATGATCTATATATGTATTTTTTTGCCAGCCAGCCTGTGATGTTGGAATCATTGGTGATTCTGACATGTTGAGATTTGTCGTTGCCTGCCAGGTGCTTGAGTGGCAGTTTTAGCGAGCCTGTGGTGGCCAGAAGCCCACTTCATGGCGTGTGTGGATACTGAATGCTATTGAAGCTGCAGACCAGTGGAGGATTCTTATACTGGCCAACGCTGTCCCCACAACAGTCCACAATTCTGGAACCCAAGCAAGTCGGATGCCAACAGCAACCTTCGAATGAAACCATAAAAATTTGCTGGACATGTATACATCACCTGAGGCGCAAACGGTGTCCCGGCTACTGACGCCTAGTGGCCGACTGCTGATCTCAAGGTGGAATGGGTTTAGACTTCAATGAGAACATGGGCGTGGACGTTTGTGCATGCTTCCTTGGGATTGGGATGATCTGGGATGTGGAAGGGAGGCCCTGGCAGGTTGAGTTAGTACATTTTATGATATGACGATTTGATTTAGCAATTGGTGTAGAATTTCAATTGGAATGAATGCCGATTTGATAAAATTTATATCGCAAAGTGCACGTGAATGCTCTGTTGGGGATCGGCCAGTTCGATGCCAATCCGTGACCTGGACTTCTTCTCGAAGCCCTACACCGATTTTTGGCAAGCGACAGACTCAGGATGAGACATGACACTTTTGGTGAGACGAACGAAGCTGATGATGCCAGTATATGCCAAGTTTCTCCATCTATAAATCATGCCAGTTTGGAAGTTGAACATGGTGTGATACGGCGAGGATCGTTGCATGTGTTCAACAGTGTTTTTCTTTTTCTTTTAAATCCGACGTGTGGGTGTTGAGATGATCATACACTTCACGGCCTCCTTGGACAGTCTAAGATGGAACCCGTGGAGACCAAAAACACATGCCCTAAGAATCCGTACTGGCCCTCCATGGCAAGGGTCCGGGCCCTGAAAACCCTCTTTGTTGCTTCGGGCCCGATTCTTAAGGTGGAAGAGTCTTTTCCAGGAACCAGTGGTTGTGGGGTAGATTTGCCTGGTTTGCTGCTTCTTTGCTGATGCTTCATGGGTCTATTGGAGGCACCAGTACAGCCGCCCATGGCCAATCGAGGAGCTTCAGGTCATACACGGGAATTGATTGGATGCCATGCATGGCTTGCTCGGAATCTGCACTTCTTGACTCCTGCAGTTCAATTTAGAGACACACAAGAAGCCATCGACCATAAGCGCAACGATAGGCAAACAACCTGATACTTGGCAAAGGAAGAACGCTGCAGAACCTGTTTGTGCCATCCACTTCCGAATCCTTTTCAAACCGTGGCTCCTGGCCTTACTACTAGGAGCTTTCGGAGCTGTCGATCCACCGAAACCGATGTCCGCTGTCGACCTCGACCTCGACCGCTCGCCCCGATGTCCCGCCGTCGCCTCCGGAGGCATCGATGGAGTGATCAGCACCGCAGCAGGCATTTGCGCAGCGAGCAAGGTCGACCGGTCCGTCACGGTCTTGGGCGCGGGCCATCCGGTCGGGTCGAAGTCGGGAACGGCGAAACCAGGACCCTCCTGGACCGGGGTGCCCTGTCTGGAAGCCGAACGGCCGGTAGTGTGGGGTAGTCCAGCCAGGACACCCAGGTCCAGGAAGGTCCTGGAAGGTACTGTTGGTTCCCCAAGAATCTGGGCCGCAACAAGGTGTCGAGTTTTGAGGTGTTTTGAGGGCGACCCCTGCGAAGGTGTCGAGTCCGACCCCTGCCATGGAGGGCACGAGCTCGGATTCTTAAGGTTGTGGACAATGAGTTCCACTGTGCCTATCGGTGCCTATTATTTTGGAGCGATTCTGGTATTCTTCTGCAGAACAAAGCATGAACTTTGAAGCCAATTCGGTGACCATCTGGCGGTGACCTAACATAGCTGGTGTCTTCTTCAAGACCCTCCGTCTTGGGAGAACGCACAGGTGCCCTGCACCCTGGTCATTGGAGATGCCTCTTGGCAGATGGGGCGATTCGTTTTTCAGCTTCAAAGTGCAACGCTTCACCTGGTGAAGCAGGCGATTTTTGTTGGAGACTTCTTTAGACCGAGTCAACTTCAGGAGTTCTTCTGAGGGTGTCGCTCTCCCCGGGTCGTTCGTGTCATCTCAAACGTGAGCCAACGCTCCGCCGGTGGCGCTGAACGAACGCCGGTGGCGCACAACTCGGCTCTTTCGCGGCGCGACGGCGTGGGGCCACGTGGTCGGCCGGGCATTGAGGTGGCCACGCTACAAGATCTGAATGCCTTTCAGCTTTTGGGGACTGAGGCCAGGAGATGAGTGCCAGTCTTTTTGGGGGCTTCTCTGGCGGAGAGGACACGAGAGCTGCAAGCTGATGACAACTTGTAAGCCATAGACTACAATGGTTTCAGACTAGATGTAGATGGCACAACCCCCAAGGTGTCTTTTTGATGGGGGTCGTCATATAAACCATCTTTTGGGGATTGTGCCATCTACTCTCAATCCACTATTCTCATACGTCTTCCAAGATCATATTGATCAATGCTGTCTTTGTGCGACAGGCTCCTGCCCTGACCGTGGTCCTCATCAACAATGGTGGAGGTGGGACTGTGAAAGATGTCGATAACAAAATACAAATGTTACTGATTGTTACTGTAACAGCATATAAGTAGCACAGGATTTCTCCCATCAACAGGAGCATCTCAAGGGAAAAACCATGAACAACCGAAAAACGTTTTTGTGAATTCGTCGCCCTCATCAAGAATGAGTCACCAACAACATCACCCCTTAGCTCTAGGAACCGTTCCTTTCCGTCGATTCCCCACGGGAACCGACCTCCATCGACCGCGACGGCGGTACGCGGAAGTCGGAGAGGAGAGGAAGAAGGCGCATCCGACGGGTCGACAGAATGACCGGTCGACGGAACGACAAGACAGGTGGCATTTTCTCCTTCCTGCCCATCAGCAAGCACAAGGACGCAAGGATCCTGGCTTGGGCCAGAGCGGGTGGAAGAACACGGAGGGAGGAGCGTCCGGCAGTCCGAACAAAAAGCCCGCCACTTAAGGACTTAAGGATGATCTGTCAAGAGTTCTCCTCTCAGATGTCGCCTGGTCGCTGGGCCCTGCCGGGCCCGTTCGCCGTTCGCAGTTCCCTTAAGTGAACTTCTCGCGGGCGGGCGGCGGTTCTCGGTTGCGACGATGGAGGACTGACCGACCCGCTACGGACCTTCTCCCGTTGAAGGTGATGTCGCCCTTCTTCAATGAGCCACATGAAGTGGACTTTCAGTCCGTGTGGGGGGCCTCAACGGCAGGGACATGTTCTGTTTTGGTGGACGAAGGAAGGCAGGGAGAAGAGGCGAAGCTTGGGAGCATGCGCCAAACTTGCAGTATCGGAGGCAGTTCTCTTGCTGGGATTTGTTGGAAACCCTTTTACCTATGTCCGACCCTGGAATACTCCGAAGACACATCTCGGAGGTGACCTACCATCTGGGATACAGAGTCAAGAGATCATCCAGAGCTGCTTTGCTTTAATTATTCTTGATACATCACAGTTGCTCCACCATGAGGCGGCATCTTCGCATTTTCAGAGGAGTTTCAGATGCTCGGGTGATGGAATCCAGTTTGACCACATGTTGAAACTTTGGAACAGACTTTGGTCCACTCAAAACCCTACTGAGATCTCTAAATCCAACTCTGCGCACCAGGTGCAATGCCTTCAATGTACCTCACGTGCTGTGTACGAGTCTCCAGGACTTCGAGGCTAGGCATGTCAAGGCGAAACACGTGATGGCCTCCAACCTAGTAGATCCTAGTAGCAAAAGGAACCAAATAGCAATGCCTCCAACCTAATAGCGATGGCCTCCAACCTAATAGATTTTCTGAAGCGTCTTGTCGCGTGTGACTTCGGTTGAATCAGGGCAGCTCAGCTTGGAGAGTCTGCCAGCTGAAGCGTTTGCCGGTCGATGGATGAACATGATTGTCCCGAGTTCCCCAGCTGTTCTCAATGGTCAATAGCCCTAATTGATCCCACTTAGATGATAGCTTCCAGTTGGCATGCTTCACCAGTGCCGACCACCACGCATTATATTATGTCATTTCATCCCCAAAATATCGCCTTGCACCGATTCAATTTCATCATGATCCCAGTCAGCCCCTGTGGTCATCATGCCAGTCTTCCACAGGCGGCCTACGTCACCTCCCAGAGCCAGGGTGGAGGCCTCGTCGGTTTCGTCGGTTGCCCATCGGCAGCAGTGAGCCATTCCCGCCAGAGCAGCTTTCGTCCTGCCTTTTGAGATTTGGCATTGTCAAGCCTTTGAGTTGCGATTTGCAATTGAGTATATGTATATATACCAGGACCCCCTAAGGGGTGTCTATTGATAGCCCCTTAGGGGTTAAGGGGTGTCCATTAACCACCCCTTGTGGGTCCTAGTATATATATATATATACGTAAAAGTTTTTTTGGTTGTCTTTTTAGATGGACTCCCTGTGTGGGTTCATATTCAGATTCCTTGTCGCGGTTCTTAGAAGTGTTGCGATCAAGCTTGCAGAGGACCAATCTTGATCTTCATGGTGATGGGCCGTACTTGATGGTGAGAATTAGCCAATATTGCGGTTTATCATTGTACGTATTATTTGATACATATGGAGTTCGATGACACAGGATATCCTTTGCATACTGAAGAGGCTTGCGGCGGCACCTTTGCTGTGAGGCAGTGTCATCGAGGTACAACCAGCACTGGACTTTGAGGACACAGCAAGGGTTTTGTTCGGGTCAAACAGGCTGCAAAACATGCTGTTTGTACATGAAATAGCCAGACAAAATGGGTGCCGAAGGATTCATACCTTGCACTCTGGTCTCTCATGACATTTTCTTTTGTTCTGCACAAAGCTGGAGTGTTTCTGCCTTGACAAGGAGAATGTTGCCCTGCACAAGTTGATCGGAAAGGCCTGCTGATACAAATCATATCATGGTGAAGGTGCTCCAAGATGTGTCCTTCACTTTTGCAAGAGAAGTGTTTTTGGCAGGGTCAGGGTCAGGCGGCAAGTTCTGGGGCAACCCACATGATCAGAGCTTCGAGCTCTCACTGACCAGATGAAGAGGGCATCTCAACATCTCAATGTATCTTCAATGAACCCATTTTCTTGTAGAGCGTTCTTGTCATCAAACACGGTAGGTTTCATATTAGGTTTCATATTCAATCTCTTCAATATTCAATTTGCTTGGGCAGGAGCCGACATACTAAACAGTCTCAGCGTCTTCCTTTATAATCGAAGTACAGCTACCAAGCCTGGCCTTCGCTTCGTCGCGACGCGGTCGCGCGGTCGCGGTCGCGGGCAAGGAGGTGGCCCTCACCGTGCGCAAGGAGCTGGTCTCGCAGGTGGGGACCTGTGTGAGGGAGGTCGTGCGCCGAGAGGTCGGGAGTTCCACGGGTTTGGAGCTGCTAAGCGCCGCAGAGCACCCGGACGGGTCTCCAGACTTGAAGCCGAAGACGGAGGCCCCTTTCACCCTCCAAGCACACACACATGGTCAAAAATGCGTGTCCCGTGCGGCTTGTTCACCATTGTTCACCTATTTAACAAGCGGCAGCTTTTCCTCCGGTTTCCTCTGCGAGGTGAGGCTTTCCTGGCGCTTCAGCGCTGGTGAGGTGGGACGTCAAACGTCGGACGCGAGCCGCGAAGCCATGGTTGTTGGCAGAGCAGGTACGTCAGTACGTCGGTACGTTCTAGAACAAACATGAACTTACTATATCATCCCCAGTTGGACTCTTGTGTTTAGAAGGGAAGAATAGAGAGTCAACTTCTTGCGTCCGGGAGTCTCTCTCTCTCTCTCTCTGGATTCCTTTCCCAAAGAGTGTACGGAAGACACAAGGAATCTGAGATGCATAGGTCAAATGTTTGTCTACTCTTCCTCCATGTCAGATGAGTACAAAAAACGGAATTGGCTTTCAGAGGATCCAACCCGCTTCCTCAGCACGTCTTCTTTAATCCGCGCGGTCTCCTCCCCTTCCGTCTTGGCGCCACCCCCACCGCCAGGATCCGGCGCGTCCGGTGCTGGTTCTGCTGCACGGCTGGATGGGAGAGAAGGTGCGCCGGAGGGAACACCGCGGGGCTCGGTCCGGACCGTCCGGACCAAGAGAACGCGGGGTCCGGAGACACCAATAGGTGCAAGTAGATGAGCCCAGCGAACGGTATTCAAAGTGATTTTCGTGAGCCATCCACTTGTTGGGAAAACGATGTCCGGGACCGTGACGTACTACACCACACTGCTCGTTTGCTTTTTTGACACTTTGATGACCGGTAAATGGACTCAGGCGTGATGCAATCTTTACGCGTATCCACACCACAAGTATCCACAAGTCGCACCAAGAGAACTAAATGTCAAGAATTTGCCAAGCATGCAAGTGCTGACATGCCAACTATCTTCAAACATGTTGCCATCATCCACATGTGATTTCTCAAGATTGAAACTTGAGCAAGAAGACCAAGATATTGTGCAAACATGTGCAAACACAAACATAGCAAATTTGATATCGAAGCTAGTAAAACAAGTTGCAATGGGAAGTGAACCGAAGCAAGACAACTTACATTACAACAACTACTCGTTTGTTGGAACCTTGTTTCAGTTTCGTTCTGTGGCCTACATGGGGTTTGCATCAACTACGCATTCTTTTGGTTTGCTGGGTGAACTAGCTCAACGGCCGAACTGTGCGTTCGTGAAGGCTGTCCTTCATAGGTTTGTCAAAATTGAACTAGAGCAGCTAGATGGCAGCACAGGCATGTCTTGATAGACCATGAAGACGGTCTATGTAAGACTTGTTTGGATGGTCAGAACTAAACACCCCAATTCTAGCGCTTTGGAGATAGAAACAATGATGAACAACATTCACCACCACCTGACAAACATTGGGACATGTCATTTTTCAAGTCTCGTTCCCATCACTGGAGTATCTATTTGTGAGATTTGTTGGGAATGACAGTTCTGGATCCAGATATTAGCAGAGCACCCTGAACACCCACCCCTGTGCGATCTGCGCTGCGCCGCTGCGCTGCGCCATCTGCGCGGCTCCTGCCTGCGGGTTCCGGCACCACGCAGGCCGATTGGTGGCCCGTGAGCCACATCCTGGAGGCGAACGCTGCCCGAGGTCAAAAAGTGGAAAACAGGTGACTCTTCCCTCAGTGCCATGCCAGCGCAACACGCGAAGGCCCCCAAGCAAGCTCATCTTCCATTTTTGGTTGGCATATATGTTGACATGGATCGAGATCATGCACACGTCCCACACAGATATCCAAAAGCACCTCGATATCCTCTATCTGTTCCGTTTGGAAGAGTCCTTTTGGCCGGTTGCCAAGACCCACCTAGAGAAGATGGACGCTTCCTTCATGACCGCACACCAGATATTGTATTGTTTTCGTGTCCCTTCGCCAAAAATATGGGGAGCTGCATGCCATTCGGTCCCTGGTTTTCTTTGATTTCTTCAAAGGCAAGCTGGGCCCACAGTGTCTAGGTCTGTGGTTTTCTCCATTTCCTGGTGCCTTTTCCATCCTGGCCAGGAGCAACATCTGGGCTTCTTGGCCATCGACTTACCTGGTCATGGGGAAACCCAGGTGAGACTTGCCGGATGTCTTTTTGCCAGAAAAAAAAGAGCGGATGTCAACAAGCCGTGGAATGAAGAAGAGATCTAGACTTACCAGCAGTCACATGTCGGGGTGCCGAACGAACGGAGGAAGTCGGAGTGCCCCTGTCACATCCACTCACTGGATGGGACTAAAAACCATCCCGACATGTGACTGCTGGTAGGTGTTTCTGAACCCAACGGTTCTCAACGCTTCGCCCAGTGGATGCCAGGTTCCTGATGGATCCTGGGAGGCCCAGACCGTAAGGGGGTTCAATCGAAAACGTCCCCATGGCGATGTCCAGTCTTAAGCCTGGAATGCTTAGTAGTTCCCAACAGGCACAATGAGAATATCAGTGGATTTCTAATTGCATATTCACTTGCCCTCGACGGGCTGAGAGCATTTTTTTCATCCGTCAGAGAGGACTCGCCAGAGAATTCCAACACGCAAGCGGTCACAGGAAGCAGCCTTCTACAACATGCCAATGATCGTTGAGGCCTCTGAATCTTTGTGCCGCTTTGTTTGAGTGTCTCCAGCGGATTGTAGAGATCCCAAAATAGATAGACATAATTCCAATACATTTTGAATGCATGTTACTTTTCTATTTACTTCGGGATTGCTATATGTGGTGTTGAGTATGCTTCCCCCCTCACTGGACTGTTCTCTTCATGTCCAGGTCTGCTTTAATTGGACGGGTCACCGGTGGTGACACCGGTAGCACGACAAGGGGTCAGAAACTCCCACGATGGCGTCTGGATTCTGGAAGACCCTGAGCCATCAGATATCAGATCATTGACCTTCGTCGCCTTCAACCCGGTCCAGGAAGTAGGGGACTAACAGAAACACTTCACTGGAGACGACTACGGACTTCAAGTCTGCTCGAAAAGGTTTTGAAACCTGGGGGAGTGCCCATGGCTTCGTTTCATGGTGTCGTTTCATTACCCTGGAAGTTGAAGGCCTTTAAACAATGGTGGACCTGGTGTTGCAGCATCAAATCCTTAGTAAGACAATGGTGCTTCGGTAAACACCTATTAAGCAAATGGCGGTCGGAAGCCGAAACGAGCGAGCTTCGTCACACCTTGTTCGCGCCGTCGGTTCGGTCCAGGGGAGGGTCACGGGGACGCATCCGAAATCGGTTGCGCAACATGCGATTTAGAAGGTTACAGAAGGTTGGTCTTGGATGGTCTTGGACCGTAGACCTTCTAA
>CAXAMN010027428.1:0-45359 GCA_963970005.1 Durusdinium trenchii | reverse complement strand
ATAGTGATCAGATCGTTACAGAAGGTTGGTCTTGGATGGTCTTGGACACCCAGGTTTTTTCAAACCAGCCATCATGGACACCTGCAGCTACTGGTAGAGACCAGATTTCGTCCGGTGCTCGGATCAGCAGGTGTTGTGGTACGGATTCAATTCCTGCAGCTTTGTGGCTCAGCGAAAAGCGATACCTCGAGAGCCGCGGGCGAGTCAAGCACCATGGGTGTCCTGGCGAAAAAAAACCAGACCTGCGTGCTAAGAGCGACGTGTGGTAGAACGAATTGCCAATATTGCCATCTATAGGCCTTTTTTGATCTTTTTCGGTTGGAGTGGTGTCTTTTTTCGCACGAAGTTCGACCGGCACCCCGTCCGTCCCGTCGACTCAGGCCTGCCCCAAGTGGTGCGCGCCCTAGGATCGGTCCGACTTGAGCAGTGAGAACGCCGAGAGCGGCCAGCCTCGGCTGAAGGTGTTTGATCGGTCCGACCCGTTGTTTAGCCGAGGGCAATCACTTCTATAGGAGCATTTGGGGCCACGCTACGAACGGGGGCTCCTGGTGTAACAAGAAGCGATTAGAAACAAGCTATTGGCTCCTGGTCGACAGCATAAGTGTTTGTGTCCGAACCAAGGCTGGTCGAAGCAGAGGTTGGTGCCTTACGACGGCTGATGCTATGTTCATGACATGGTTCCTTCAGGCCATCGCTTCTAGGTTGGAGGCCATTGCTATCAGGCTTTTCTTCCTTTTTTTTAAAGTCGTGCTTGACCCCTCAGACTTGCAAGATGTGGCGATCCGCAACTGCGGTTTGAGGCCTTTTAATCTTCATTTGCTTCACTTGGTGCTTTTGGTGCGTGGCTTTTGTGCAGGTGCTTTGCCCAGCTTGGTTCTGTTTGCATTAGTTTACATGAAGGATGCGTGTCATCATGAATCTAAGAAAGGCAGCCAGTTAGAGAAGTCTGCTGTATCACTCGGACAGGGTCAGGTTGATGAGAAGGGAAGCAGCTCGGGTTGTTGAGAAGGTACGAAACAAACGGAATCAAAGATACAACTGCATGCTGTGCCTTCAACTACCAACCTCCAATTTGAATACCGGCGATTTTGCCACTAAGATTAGTAAGACATTGTTCGATTGACTGTGAGTCAAAATGCCAGAACGAGAACACGATAGACTTGAACAGCCAAAGATGAAAACCATTGGCATCGATAATCCACAATTGAAAGTCGAATTACTCTATGACACATCCTGGCACCTTACTCAGATACAAATCATCACAAACCCATGGTGGTGATACATACTGTATTTGTATCTCTACGGGCCCTCGACTTGGTTTTCCTTTGCGGCTTGGCTGTGCTTGAAGACTCTGGCTCTGACTCTTGCCATCTTCGCAATCGCTGCACCTTGCAACCTGCCCAGACGCCGTCCCAGCAGCGCGACGAGCTCGTGCGGACCTCGCGAGCAGCGACGAAGCAGCGGGAAGCGAGGCAGAATAGAAAGGCCAGAGGGAAGGAAATTGAGAGAATGATGGCGGGCAAACAAGCAAAAAGGACATTTGACAATCCTTTATAGACATTATTGTTTTCTTTTTTCACCTGCCTGTGTAAGTTTTTCGTTCTGACTCTGCCTTAAAAGCCACGAAGAAGAACTTGGCAATTTTGTCAAAGGATCCAACCAAATATATAAAATTATATAAATTAATGTATGCATATAACTTGTATAATGGTATATATGTATTTATTTACTGTTATATAGCTGTATATATATATATATATTTGATTATTATAGTGTTTGTTTTGACCTTTAAAACATATCATGTTTGTTCTTCTTCATTTTCTCCGGAGCCTTCGAGTCGAAGGAGTTGATTGAGCTGGAAGACTTCGACGCCTGGGAGGTGCGCTGTTCGACTTCGCCGCGTTCGTCGCCGCGTTCGTCGCCGACGTCCCGTCGCAGGTGCTGGATTTACCGCCGGATGCCGATAAGCAGAAGATCCGGCGGCGCTTTCGAAAACTGGTGGCGTGGCGCCTCAGAGTGGTGGCGTGGCACCTGTTTCGATCGCTTGCGAAAAAAACGAGGGTCTTTTGCCATGGTCCTTTGTGCCGTGTAGCAGCCTTTGGGGAGCAAGAAAGCTGGCTGAACAGGGCCTCAACACCCCCGCCCACGCGTAGTACGCGTGGCGTGCGAGGCCACGCAACATCCGGATCGACGACCCAATGACCCTGATGCCGTGGTGAAGTTTATGCGGATCAAGAAGGCATGGATTGACTGAAGGTTGGAGGAAAATCATGGATTGACTGAAGGTTGCTATAGACTCTTAGATGAACAACATCACTCTCTCTCCATAACTAAGTATGAAGAGACCATTCTAGTTGGGGGGTGATTCATGAACAGTCTACGTTGATTGTATAGTTCCTGAGAACTGAACTGAACGAACTAAGAGCGCCCTGTTGACATGCAGGCCTACGAACAGCTTATGGGTGCGCCTGGCAGGGAGGATGAAGCGAACGACCGCATGCCTGTCACATTGTTTGAACAGAGATGGGTGAACATTGGAGCAACATAGAAGACGATGATTTTGTCGACCATCATAGACGTGTCACAAATGACCCGTGACTCACGCTCTGAGATTCAGTCAAGGCCCACAAGAGAGCTTTCTTTAAAAAACGCCTCATATTGGAGCTCAGATATACTCACATGATCACATGTATGCGACTAATTATATGTGTCCACTACAAATGTCGACATATGTCAAATGTATCTCAAACATGGCAAACCCATGCCCTCATTTTTAAACGTTCTACCAGTCACCATTTGTCAGCCGCTGGTCTCCCCGTGTCGAGGCAGTGATTCCAGCCTGAAGGAGCTGAAGCAATGGGCGGAGGAGAATCGGGAATGGTCAGAGCCGGGCTCCCATTGAGCAAAAGGACTGCTCCAAAGCGGAAGGAGAACGGGCACATCAACCTATCGACCTTCTCAAAGAGATTGGTATAAGAGGTTAAGGTGACTTCCTGACATAGCCTCGACACAACTTCCTCGACAGAACTCTGCGAACCTCCATGCATTTGGGGTCGTGTTTTGGTGTCGGGGGGCGAGAGAGAGAGAGAGAGTGAGAGAGAGAGAGAGCGCGAGAGAGAGAGAGAGAGAAGAGCTGGAACGCGTGTGAGACAGTTGCCATTCGTTGCAGAGGTTGCCATCTTGCAAGAGCACTTGCCTTCTTACTTGTCCATTCGGTATGTACGTGGCAAGCATTTGACCACGATTCATTGACGTTCACCGACTTTTCCTTTCACACCAGCCGTTTCTTTTTTGGCTGCCCCATTTTTGATATGATCCCAGCAAGGCATCGAATCGACTACGCCCGAGTCCCATCGTCCAAGGTCTGCTCGTGAATTCCTGGGTGAAGAGGAGGATCTGCCTCCTCCAGACGTGCCACCAGCCTTGTATGTCCAAGCCCAAGATGGGGCACCTGGATGGGGGTGCGGGCAGGTTAGGCTAATCGGTGCACAAGATGGGGTTTGTTTGCCGGTCGGTTTGCCTTCTGCAATTCATTTTGGAGCTGTCCAAACTGCGCAGGTTCTCAAGCCGAGAATCAGATTTGACCTGACAACTCTTTTTTCCCTTCCAGGTCCCGACTAGCCATCGTGATGTGCCATGTCTCGGGAGACATCCTATATACGCACTCTATCTCCTGCCCAAACATCGGGCGGCATGGACAGTCTTCTATTGTTGAGCCATACGGCCATACGTTGGGTCTGTCCCATTGTCGGTCAACAATTAAGGTAATTATCGCTATTTTAGAGAAACGCTTTTCCATGCTTGTACTAACCATCATCCACTGTTACTGGTAACAGGATAGACCTAACACATATATGATTCCTTTGATTTGTCCTCTTCAATGCACATGTCAACCGGGCTGTTCGACCCTCGATCTGTGTCTCAGGCCGGGCTCGGCGTTCTCTTTGTGGCCTTGGCCTGTGGCACCTATTTGTCTCTGAACAAATAGCTGTGCTCCGGATCTCGGCACCGGATCTCGATGAAGAGACGCCTTGTAAATAGACCCGAGAGCCCGTAACGGGGGATGACACGTGGAGCATGTCCACCGATCTCCCTTGGGCGTGACATCGCCCCAGAACCAAAAACAGACAGGTCGCTCACACGATTGGAGCAGGAGGTGTCACGTGTTACGATTGTTACGTGTCACGACGCGTCAGTGGTGACACGACCTTCAGCGGCATCGCTCCGTGATGAAATCACGGGGCATCGCTCCCAGTGCCAGTCATGCGGAAAAGAAAGGTGCTCAGAAAGGGTGGTTTGGAAGGGATGGAAGAGGCTGAACTTCAAGCTGAGAGCGTCAAGCAGGCCAGTTTCTTCGGCCTTCAGATTTTCCGCAAATTGTTTGGAGGGTCAACATTGAGCGACAGGTACTGAAAGAGACTACCCTGGTGCACAAAGAAGCACCCGTGCAGGTTTAAAGCTTGGATGATTGAGTATTGCAGGACTTTGGCCTCACCCTTCCTGTGATTGAGACTCCTCAGATTGTGGTGTCAAGTGCTATTGATTTGGCCCAGTCATGTTGCCCAGTTCAGGCCATCAAAGAAGTCTTGGATCACCTGCAATTGCAGAAGGTCGTCATGGTAGGCGCGTAGATGTTTCAGAATCTGGCAATCCGTCAGGCCAAAGAAGCAAAGACATGCAAATACCAGTTCCACACCAAGAAACCAATGCTGATCAATTGACATCTGCTGGAGTTTGTGATCAAGTTCTACTTGCTCCAAGAACTGCGGACCTTTCTGAACTCCATGTATATAGTTGCACAATGTTGCATATAACTCCATAGTTGAACTCCATGTATAACTCCACATATATATCTCTTCATCCATCCCAAAAAGCCTCGCGTCACGTCCTTGGACCGACCGATCTGCCAGGCTATTCGTTGGGTGGTCGTGTGGCCATGGGTTTCGCTGACAGGCGCCATGAGGGCGGCTGGGAAGATGGGAAGGCACTGAGACATGTTCACAAGGCATTGAGAAAGAAATCCCTAGTGTGTTTTCACATGTTCACATTTTTTTTCACATGTTTCTTGCAACAATACTGGACTGCTCCACCCAACTCGAGCACACAAACAAACGAAAGGCACGATCAAGCGCCGAAACTGCCCCATGCTGTCACTCCAGTTTCGGGGCCCAGCCAAGCCTGCCTGCCGTCGAACGTCACGTGAGTTTGAGGATCAAAGAACCACAATGACAAATTCTTGCTGCTTGATGTGAAGATGGCAAGCAGATGCAAGCAGCAAGCTCTCCATCCTGGCTTGAAACATGGCTAACATGGTTTTTCACCAATGTCTCTGTCAACATCTCCAGGGTCCAGGAAAGAACTGGTGTTCCTCAATAACGCAGATTTAGATTGTGGTTCATATGTTCTCAAATTTCTATTTCCATTGGGCAATGATGAGACTACACCATTCATGAGAAAGCACATTTGGTCGCTCCAACTATAAGTGTGGCCAGCATGGCAAACCCTGGGCTTGGTGGTAAAGAACATGAAGAGTTTTCCGAGCTAGAAAGCAGGGCTTGGTGGACAGGAACGTCAATCAAATCAACACGCAGATCTCCAGCATGTGAAGAGATATGATCACACTGTGGCAGCCGGATTACACGTCCGCCCCTGTCCTAGCTTGCATCAATGGAGGTTGAATCCACACATTCTGGGCCCCTGTCCTTAGGTCCGTTCCCGGGATGATCGGCACCGGAAAACCAACCAGTTGACCAGTTGACCACCCATAGACAAACAGAATAGACAACGTGAAGGAGGTCAACCAACCCTGGTGACCAGGGCTGTTTAGCTGTTTAGGACCCACAGTTTCATCAAGTTTCATCCTTGGTCTAGACCCGAACTCGTCGACTGCCAGCCTTCCGGAGCGCTGTGCGGCCTTGGTGGTCTTGTTGGCACCCCCAGAAACGAGCAAAACGACAGCGCTGGAGTGGGAAGGACAGCGCCGTTCTGATGGTCGGTTCTGAAGGGCGGAAGGACATGATTTAGGGGTTCTCAGTCTGCAGGACTTGTTGCTAACCACCAAAGCAGCTCATCCAGTTTTTCATTGCTCACCTGAGTACTGTAGTCCAGATACCCTTGGCTTCAGAGGGCACCGTGGCACCCCTGAGATGTCTGAAACAGACAGATGGGGGTCTATATAAACCACTAGTACAACCACCATCTACTTGGGGGCCCTTGTGCCATTGTTGAAGCCTCTGCAATCCAGCTCGTCACTGTCACCCATCTCCTTGGTGGTTACTACACCAACCGTCCAACCATCCGAGGTCGGCGAACCCCGGAGTGACCACGGCCGCGGAACGGCATCAGCGCTGGCAGCAGGACGAGCGTTGAGGTAAGGTCGGTGTTGGGGAAAACTGCTGGGAGCCTCATCAGTGGGAGGATGAGGAAGCATGGATTCAGTGATGAGTTCACAGTGATTCTCAAATTTTTTATTCTTCAATGACTGGACAGTGGAGGAAGAAAGTGCCAGGTGGGGAGTTGGCAGTGTTTTTTAGGATCAGCGACAAGCCAAACAGCTCGTCGAGAATGGCTTGGAGGCGGTCGAAAGGTCCATCTTGAGTGAACAAAAACAGTCTTGACAGCTTGACTCATTTGTTCCCAGGTTGCCTTCGTTCACGTCTGCCGATTCCACTGTACTTACATATGGTAATTAAGATCAATTGCAACAGTCAGTCGAATGCCAAAAGGTGTCACTGGAAAGAAACAAATTCAACTCATGCACTTCGCGTGCCGCCTTGGAAGGCATTTCTGGAGACTTGGTATTCTGCTCCACTTTGGGCAGGCGATAGCAAGCCGACTAGGTGACTGTTTGAGAGATGAAATCAGCGCCTACGAGCTGCTATTGGATGGCATTTTTTGGGATAGATAATGCATGGAAGCTCCTTTAGTGGTCGGCCAAGTGGCCTTTCACCTGTGCATAAGCAGAGTTTCCTTTCTTTTTGCCTTCATTGCTTCTTACATTCTCACGTATTGGTTTCCGCATGTTTCGACACCTCATGTCGTCAGCGGTTTTGGGTCGTGGGAAGCACTCAGACCCCATGGTGAACGGGGCGTGCATGGTTGCACCTTTACCTTCCATGTCGTTGAAACACTCAAAGTGCCAAAACGTGTTGGCTCACGGATCAACCTTTGCGGGCAAAGCGATATATCCATGGGACATGAGTCATTCCACTGTATCCAGATCGTGCTGAAATTCTTGGCGTTCCAGGCCTCAGGGAGCGTCGACCTGATGTCTATTCCCGCATGTGCTGCTGGCTTCATTGGGTTCGGATGAAGGCGAAGGTACTGCATCTCTATCTGCGTTCTATCCTCTATGGTCCTTCACAGTTGAGAGAGGCACATAGCCCAAGTAACACCGGATCTAACCTTGTAGATCCTTGTAGCATAAAGACAATAACATACTTGAAGAACTCGGCAGGCAGTAGTTCGCGTGGGGACTTCTTTTCTGGCCATTTACCTCTTCTTTCCAGGGGACATAGGAACGGCCCCTTTTTTTCGGCACTGGACATGGCCAAAGGATCCCCTGAGCACCGATGAAGGCACATCAATTGATCAGTTTTGTGCTTCAAGGAAACTCTTCCAGGAGGATCTCTCCTGGACAAATCATGATAGTGGCTCCACTGGACATCACTGGAGACTACTGTTACACCACGTTTGGGAACCTTTCGCACGCGTGGGTCTGAGCGCTTCGGCAGCGCTTCGTGCCCAGGATTGCGAAGCGCCAGAGAAGCCAAAGGTCCGGGTCTCCCGAAGAGAATTGCGACCTCGGTGAGGGAGAAAGACCAAACCAGACAGATCTGCTGACCAAAAAGACATGTTGTTTGGGCTCAGATCGCCTCTTTTCTCTTACTTTGGATGCATATTGGGTGGATTTCTTGCCACTGTGTTACATATTGGGTGGATTTTTTTTGCTACTGTGTTATGTTTCTCTAAATGTAATGTTTTAGGCTGTAAGAGGTGCACTTGGTTTGAGTGGTGCAAGAACAAGCTCTTGACTCTTGTACGAGCTGAGATGTGCAAGACCGTTCTCAGGCATGAGTTGATTCAGCTTCTTTTCTGTGAATCACAAGTAGAGCCTTTCCTTCCGATGATGTTGTAAAGACGATGGTTCAGGTAGGACCATCGAAAGCGGTTTGTTTCATCTCCTTTCGAGCGCGCTGGCCACTTGGGCGTCAGCTGTGGGAGGCATTTGGCAGCGCGGGCATTGCTGGGGCCTAGGCCTTGGTGAAGACTTGGCCGCCAGGATGCTCTCTTGGTCAAAGCTGTGTGAAGTTTGGGGAAAAGCATCGGACAAAGCATCCAGCCTGGCCGGTTAGAACTGTTATTCGTGATGAAGATGGGTGAACAATGGTGTTGGAACCTGGATGAATGGTTCCATGGTGACTGTTGCATGGGATGTTCATTGCTTGACTAATCCAAGGTTCAAGATGGTTGGTTCTCCTGATTGGTTGAATCCCAACTCAACGTCCAAGGCTTAGCCTGGCGCGGCAGCCCAACTTCCGCCCACGCTTGGGTCAGCGGCTTCCGTTTTGGTGCCCACAACGCTGAGACCTTGGGTTGGCGGACGTACATCCTTATAGGAACGCGCTAGTGGAACTGCTCCGACAGAAAAAAGGTATCTGATATTCTCTGAGTATGATGCATTTCGAAGGTATATTGCATTCATATAATTTTGCAGAACATATAACATGCACTTTGAGGGATGACATGAATTGCTCTTCGAGTCAGACCATTGTTGTCAGAATCATCCTTATAGCAGGCCAAGGCTTCAAGGTAGGTTTCAGATTTCAGCGAAGAAACCGTGACCAGCAAAGCGAGCTTTTGATGCTCCATTGTTTGCCCACTCACAACTCGTTGGCCATTTGTTGGAATATTCGACGGGGATCACACTGCACAGCTCACACGCAAGGTAGCTGCTAGCCCTTCTTGCCCCTTTCCCAGGTACGTCTACGGAGAGATGGACACCAAATTTGCGGAAATTGGAAAAGACTTGGCCTGGTCGCCCGTGCCAAGAGATGTTAGATATGCTGGTGTTGAGAAAGGACCTAGCAGGTCCTTGCAGTTCAGACTGCACTGGAAGAGAAGCTAAGGGAAGGCAGCGACATCTGTAAGAGGAGACCTGTTCCCTGTGTAGTGAAGTTTCAGTACTTCAAATCTCAAACATTGTGTGTGTGTTTTTTTGGCCAGGCATGCAGGCACGCATGAAAAGCAACAGCAGATTTGCCATGCTTTGCCACCTATAAATCATGGCAATTTGCAATACATTTCAACCGTATACTGTGTATATATAAAGCCAAACACAAGAAGACTTGAGGCTGCTTGCTCCTCACAGGTGGGCTTGGCGCGAAAATTACGTGGGAACTGAATGTGGAGTCCGTTCGCAGACTGGGCGGGAATGTTTCATGACATTTGTGTCTTCTTGTTGGAAGATGACCGTGAATCCCGCTCGAACATGCGACAATGATGGATGGCTCTTTTCTGTTTCTGGGCTTTCACCACTCGCTTAGACTCGCAGTAGACTGGAAGGTGTTTCGGTGTGTCCATCAAGTCTTTCAACCACGAGCGATTCTGATCACTAGGAAGATGTTGAGTGAGTGTTGGTGGGTGGAGTTGGTGACCATTGGTGACCTACCAGGTGGGTTATGAGGACCGATGAGTCACCGGCCTGCAGGTGAGTGCACTGCCCTGTGGCCATGCGGTCGTTGAGGAATGCCCCACGGAGGCCGCACTGCGGGTGGGACATCAACTGGAAGTCACCTCCCTCGACCCTCCCAGTCATGGGTATCAATTCACTTGAGGGTGACTTCCTGAAAGGGGATCTCCGACACTTCCGGAGGTCATCGAATTTTTTTTATATGCACATGCATCACGTTCTCTCTGTTTTTTTACCCAGTCGAACACCCGATCCATACGAAAACCGAAACGGTGAAGACTTCAGCAGACCACTTCCTCACTCTTCCTCCAGACGCCTCCACTTCCTCCAGACGACTCCAGTACCCGGTCGGTGAACACTTCGCAGCTCCGAGCAGCTCCGCTCCGCTCGGTTGGCCCAGGTGGCTTCGCTGCTGTCCAGCGTGCTGAAGCAGCTGCCAAGAGCTGCTCCAGAGGCGGACGCCACGCGCTCCCGCCGCGGAAGAGCTCGAGCGGCAGAAGAGCGAACTGGTCGAAACCGAGGGAGGAGTCTTGCATGTCTCAGTTGGTTTTTTGGGACATGGAACTTGAGCACTTTCTGAGTTTCAGAAACACTTATAGGAATCAGAAACCACCAACAAAACCAAAGTACCTTCGATGGATGACCGCTGCTGGGCACTATGCACTATAGGGCACTCACCAACCCCAAACTCCTCTCCTTGGCTCCTCTCCACTCTCGGCGGCGCTCTCGGCTGGTCTCCCTTTGCACCAGGCTTTGGAGCTTGAAATCACCGCCTCTTGGACCGAGCCGGTGCAATTGTTGCTCAAGGCGGACCGGCCCAAACGGTGAGGATCGGGAGCCATAGAAGAGTGCTGAGCCACATAGTAGTGAGTATGTAGTCAGTAAGGCTGAGGCCACCGAGTAACTCGATGAATGGCAAAGGCTCAGGTTGTGGTTGATGCTGATGCTTCTACTTCGGAGGTGCATGCCATGTTATCGCACTCAGTTTTGCCAGCAGCTCAAGGCCTGACTAGTGCATGGTTTCAACAGTAATAGTCACAGCACAGACACACAAGATTGGCACTCAAAAAAGCTTCCATGCAAATCGCAGGTCCTCAATCGATGTTGGTTGTTTTTTTTCTTCTCCACTTCTGGATGAAACGATTGGTCACCATCATCATCCCCGCCAAGATCGGTCACCCCACTGGCTCTCCGTTTCAACGGATGACCAATCCCCCAAGACCCCGACCCCATCCGTTTGACGGTCTTTTCGCTCACGGCCAGGCGCCCCTGCTGCTGTCTAGAGGTGACTTCATGCCTCATCGATTAGGTTGCTTGCTCGTCTTGGAGGTGGCGAGACGGACGAGAGAGTCGTTGCAGATAGAGAAGTAGCGGAAAGAGTGAAAGACTGGGTTGACACATGAGAAGAATATCAGCTTGCTAGACCTTCAGATGTTCATCAATCACTTGCTTGCCATGTTATGGACTTCCTGGATCCAACGACACTCTGCACGATGAATGAGTCAAGTCTGTCCTTGGCGGATGCACAGGCAAAGAATGGCGACGGCGAAATTGCAGGCTTGGGTGAGGCTTGGTTGGGCCTCAGTATGCAGCGCCCTCCCTACCCCACCTTTAGATAGGTAGGATACCCTAACTAGATCTTGCATGGATGCCACCAAAGACCAGCAAGGTCGTTCAAGCGCTATAGTGATCGGTCGTGCACATGGCGCATCGGTCCTTCCAACGTTTTTCGCGTCTTGGACGTCGGTCGTGCCGGTCGTGCCCGTCGTGCCGCGGTCAGGTGACGCCCTTGCCGCTCTTCCACAAGGAAACCTTGGAGGAGGCGAGTTCGGCAGACCCCGTGTTCGGCCGACGCCGTGGAAGGAAGAACACCAGCTCCACCTTGTTTGTTTGGGAAACAAAACATGATGAAACATGATGAAACCATCCGTTTACTTTGCTACCCTGTGTGGCGTGAACACTGGGCGGAGGGTACCTAGCTAGGTCTATAGTCGGTGCCCGACCGGACGAAGTCCAGGCTGAAACTCAGCTGAAATCCATCTTGCAGCGCTGGGCTTCGACACACCCCAAGGCTGGACGAGTGTTTTCAGAAACCACCCGAAAGCCAAAGTTGGCTCAAATTAAATTGTTGGTTTTGACAGAAGTGTTGTACTCTCAAGAATTCTGCTCGAAGGTTCTCCAGGATTGGCTGTTGCTTCCAGCAACTTGCAGTCTGCTTACAGAAGCTCATCATGCTGAATCCGAAACACATCATTATTCTCCCACAGGTGCCCTTTGCTTTGAGCCGTTTGGACGGCCACTTGACCAGCTGGCTGAATGACCACTGCGGAGGCACGGGGTAGGGAACGGACCGAGGTGCAGAGCGAAGACTCCTCAAGAACTCGTGGTCAAAGCAGCTGTCATTGCGGTGGAAGCCACGCGCCACTTTGACCGGTGGTCTACGCCTTGGACCGGTGTGGTTCGAAGGTGTGTATTTATGGATGTATTCTTGGGAGCCTCGACCGTGGCCAGGGAAAGCTCTTTTGCCTTCGGTCAGAGCTGGCCTTGAAATGGTTCGAAACTCAGAACCGCTGCGACGAACGGATGAGGAGTGCGTTTATGCATTGGAGAGTGGGTCCTTCCTTCATCAGAACAGATAGGGAACCATGAGGAGAACCATCCAAGGAACTTGTGAAGGCCTTTAAGTGCCATTGACCATATATTGACACCTGTACTGTGTATAGTATAGAGCCTTGAAGTTCGACCCATCCATGTGGATTGACCTGCAACTCGACTCTAGTCACTCTAGATCCCGAGTATACCAAGGCTCTCCTCCACTTGCTGCGCCGCTGTCCCGAGCGGAAGAGGCCGCCCTCTCCGCTCGCCACGTCCGCTCGACTCGGACGTGACGGGCCCGAGCCCGTGCCGAGAGGTTCGGAGCCGTGAGCGGAAGTGGTCCCAAGCACTGCACAGACTGGCTAGTGAGTGATCATTGGGTGGTATGGGATGGGTTGGGATATGGGATGGGATATGGGATGGTAGGGGATTCCGGAAGTTTTTGGAGATACGTGTGCCCAATGATAAGTGTTTTGGAGAGCTTCCATGGAAGTGTTTTTTTCATGTTGCTTCAATGGTGTAAGGGGAGTGATAGGGAAAGATAGGTGCAAGGCTCTTCTTGCGACTGAAAAGATGTCAAAAGGGACCCGAACCGATCTTCCAGTTGAACGCGCTCCCAATGCCGAGAACCGTCGATTTTCCGTGGAATGAATGATCCAAACGTGTTTTCGTTCTCTCACAGAAGAGTTGGGGCGGTGGGCATGACGGTATGATGGTATGACTCCAAAACGCGAGACCCGAGGTTTTCTTGGACCCAAAGAACGATCCCCCTCTGCCTGAGGCCGCGGAGATCCGAAGTCAGCGAGGATCCCAGAGAATGTACTCATTCATGGCTGTGCTATGCTGTCCAATATGCTGCTGTGGATCAAAACATTATCAGTTTTTTCGAAAAAATGAATCCAATCGAATAGCGATGGCCTCCAACCTAATAGCGAAAAAGTGGATCAAGACAAGACGTATTAAGACTCAAAATTCATGAACCCCCCAGGTGAACCCACAGCCGAAAGTGGCTTCACTCACTATTGATAGACCCATCCTTGCAGGAGTTGACCAATGACCAACTAATGGATCTTCAGCATTGTTCAGTCAGCTCCCCAAGTAACAGGCCCCAAGTAACCAGCTTTGACCGTAGAGGTCCCACAGATTTTCTTCGATTTCATGTTATTTGCTGTGCCCAGTCCAAGGCATCAACAGCCTCGTCGCTAGAGACGAGGATTTGGCTGCGGAAAGTGCTTTGGTCGCGAAGTTGAAAGTGGGCAAAGATCCACAAGAGGACGGGTGTCAGAAGATCATGTGATCTTATGGTGCATGCTTTGGACATTGTCATTGTTTATGAATCCCATTGGAAAGAGCTGTGGTTTCAAGATTAAAACAAGTACGAGAAAGTCAACAGAAAGTCAACATAGGAGTCGTGATGTGATGTGTTACGACACAATTTTTAGGGAAGTGTCATGTGCGAGCTGTTTGCTGGAGCATGCTGAGCATGGCAGTCTTTCTGAATGTGTCAGTTCTGAAACTTCTTGTATTTTTGGGCAGCATGCAGTTCCAGTCATGTTCAACGAAAGACCTCGTCAGGGCCTTACTACGCTGACAAGACAGGTCAAGTCCGTAGAAACTATTGATGTGTCTCAAGTTTTGAAGGGGACAAAGCAAAGAGTTTGGAAGGTTATCGGGGGTTATGCCTCCTGACTGGTTATTGGTGCTTTGTCCACTGCGCCCAGTTTGAGACACCCCAGATACGTGAACGACTGCGAAGCAACGCCGTGCCAAGCCGTCCAGGATGCCGAGCGCACCAATCAGCTCGCACGGCTGTTGCAAAAGCGCCCACGAGCCACTGGGTTTGCAGTGAGGATTGGAGTGCAACCATGCAGAAGTACTAAACTCCGAAGACTTCCACAAACGAGACCTGGTGAAATTCTTGAGATGGTCATGTTCGTCTCTACTCGAGGATGATTGAAGCAACATGGAACATGGAACCTAGCTCTCCGGCCGTGCCACAGCGACATGAACTTCAGACATTCAGACAACCGCCTCAAACAACCTACCCCCTGCCGAGAGGAGTTCAAGAAGCAGCAGCGATTGCAAGTTGTTGTGAATCAACATTCCATAGATGAAGTGCATGTTTTTTTTTCCCCGAGTATTATGAATTATGTAGGTGTAGAATCCACCAATAGACTGATGCAAGGTGTCGATAACTGTTTCCATGTTTCCTCATCAGCATGTTTGTTGTTGCCTACGAGTCTGAATTCAAGTTCAATTCATGTTGATGTGCAACCCCAACAGAGTCATTCCATACTTGTGCATACAGAAGTACCTGGCAGTCCATACCACTAGCCAGGTACTTGGCCAGTCCAGTCTAGACCCGACCCCCGGGACAGGCGAGATTACGTTTGGATGCCAACCGTTCATGGACGCTGGCACAGGTGCATTCGGATATGGGGGCGATCCTCTCAAAACGGTACGTGGGTCACTGAAAAACAGACAGGTGCCCTTCACTGGGATTTCCTTTGAGTTTCAACATAGAGAAAGCATATGGACCATGTGGATGATTCTTTTGCTTTCTTTTGTTTGACAAATGGTGACTTGGTGTGGTGAACTGGTGGAAATTGGTGGGGACGGACCTGGAGGATCAAAGTCCGGGGTGACAAGACTGTGTCATTGAAGAGCTTGAACTCATTATCCCAGTTCTTTGACAAGGATAGTTCTTTCAAACTGCCAAAAACATCGGACTGATCCCCAGCAAAGATGAAACAGGAAGGCAGGCTGCCAACATCTGCCAACTGCTCCAGAAACAGATGTGTCCAGTACCGCAACGGGTGTGTAGCTTTCACATCTGAGTACCGCAACTTGCAGGCCGCAACGTTCATCAACGGCTTGGACGAATCAGCCGTGAAGATTACAGAATACTTGGAGGCAGCCAGACGCTCTACGAGAAATGCCAGCAGATCCACTTTGTCTCACTAACATGGAAGTGGAAACTGGTCCCTTAGAAGACTACTTTCCTTACGAACAGAGGGTTTTCCACTTCCATGATCTTCCATGCTAGTGAGTGGGAGTGTAGTTTTAATTCGAGGATCTTCAGTGTTCAATGACTCATTCCGCCATTCCGCAAAGGCTGCTATCCAACAACCCGAAAGGAATCACTGCACCGATGGACTCCACTCGTATCAGGTCAAGATTGACTGATTTGACTCATGCATCCGAAGACTGCAAGGAGCCCATAGAGCAAAGTCCTCAATTGCTCCAGCAGTGGGAGGCAGGGCCGCGACACGGTTTTTTTGAGGCAATGGCTTCAATGGACGTGCGAACCGGGGAAAAGTCATCATGGCGAACGGCTCCATTGTTGGAGACGACTTGGCTGTGGGTCCTTAAACCTCCCTCACCAAACCAAACAGCATATCAAGGGATGTCTGGAGGCTGCGTGCGTGCGGACACCAAATCAAGGGATGTCTTTGGGCGGAACAACTATATACGCAGAATGCGTCGTGTTACCCAGGTGCTACCTGTTTTGATTCAGGTCTGACCAGCCTCCCCTCACCAGCATCAACCAACATCAACCAAGTCAAGGTCTCCCTGTATCACAGCATACCAAGGGATGTTAGGAGTAGCGCGTTGATTGTCAAGTCGTGTTACCAAGGTTCTCCCCTGTTTTGACCCACCCGCCAGTCCGCCGATCTGTGGGTCCTCCCCGGTGCCGAAGACAGGAGCTTTCCACGTTGACGGAACGACGGGTGGCCTTCGCAGTGGACGAGAGCCTCACGGAGGTGCATGAGTGGCGATCTCGGGTGGGTGTCAAAGAGTATAGGCATGACCACGACCACAATGGCAGAGCTCTAGATGGATTCTGTTTGGATCATGTTTATGATAGAATTTCAAAAAGACACAGAACTTCTAAAGCCGAACTTCAACAAGGTGCACGCGTCACGCGTTGTTTCTTTTTCAGTCCCTTACTTCCCTTGCTTGTGCTTGATGTGACGATGCCGTTTTGGTGTGAACTTCAATGCAGCTGCCTGGCAGCTGTCCACTCCGAGCTGTCGCCACCGGCAGGGCCTTGTGTCCACCAAAGACATGGAGAGCTGCAAGGCTCGAACATGCAGGGCTCATGCCGTCGCCGCAGGGCTCATGCAGTCGCCGCAGGGCTCGAGGCCTCCAAGGCCATGCGGCATTGAAATCATTTAGCAACGTTGAACAAGCAAATGATGAACAATCAATGATAGTTGCAAAATCAATGAACAATTTAGTTCATTTGGAGATGAATTATCAATGAGATGCCATCAGAATGAACACTTCTTCTTTTCTCATCTTTTCTCGCAGATGTTCACACATGATGGATTCTGCCCGGGCTACAGCCTTCCTTACCAGGCTCCTATCAAAGCGCTGGTGCTTAAGCCATCTCTACAAGGCGCATTGGCAATTGGCACCAAAACAAATGCCGTTTGTGTCAAAAGGGGGAGGGCTCCCAACCAATGATCTCATACGATCTCCACATGCATGTTTCTTGTTGCAAATCCATTGGCCTTGCCCCTCGTGAAGATACTGACACAGTTGATGAGCAATCTTGGAGTGGTTCTCAAGCTCATTACAACACTTAAATATAATGTAGTGGCAACTTCAACTGTCTTGGAGGTAGGCCTTGGTTTGCCTTAGGCCTTAGGTGGCTTAAGCAGATGACATGAGCAAAAACACACCTAGCCTAAACCCTGCTTGTTTCTCGCAGCACCGCCACGTCTCCAGAGACACTGGACAAAATCCCAGGAGTGCCCAGTGAGGTGGGCCCTTTTCCTCTTTCTCTTTCCCTCCAACCTATTGGATCACCCCACCCTGGATCGCCTCCGAACCAACCCCATCCCCTCATTGCACGGTTCGGAGCTTGGGGTCCGCTCCCCAGGACTGGAGCAAGCGGCGTCGATGGCGGCGTGGGCCGAGGAACATGGCTCGGAGCCTCGGAGCGCCTGAGGGCCTTCGGCGAAAGCGGATCGGTGGAGGGCGCCTGAAGAAGTGGAGGTTTCCAGGGAGGACAACGGTGAACGCTGGGGAGGGAGGCCTCCGGAAATGGAAGGTTTCCTTCTTTTTGGGCTAGATCGTTGGAATCTCATGAACTCAATCTGACAGGGCTTCCAGGCATGCATTGAACAAGCTCCATGGGCAACCCAACCCTCCAGTCCTCCTTCAACCCTCCACGATCGTCCTCAGGTGCCGTGGCCGTCCTCAGTTCGGCCTTCGAGAGTGGCGTGGCGCTCTGCCACTTTGCCCTGCTGTCCGCGATGCTGGCGCGCCAGGGCCACGGGATGGTGGGATGGTTGAGGAGGTTGAAGGAACGGGGAGGAAGGTGAAGGTAGGTCCTTCGCACGTCGAGGGAGACGAAGCGTTCGCAGAAGATGAAGTGGTAGGCCGTACAGGTGAAGTGGTAGGACTACGAAATAGGAACTGGAGCGCGGAGATTTGGTGGTACATGTCCTGCTCTCTGCCATTGGGGTTGTCATCAAATTGAGCATGTAATTAATCTATATTGGATTCATTAGTAGGGAAAGATAGGGGAAGAATTCCTTGGGGTCATTCCAAAAGTACAGTTTTCAGGCAGCCACCTTTTAAAACGCAACCCTGATGTATGGGTCTCCCAGAATATGAGAAGACTTTTGAAGGGAGGGCGTGACGGTTTTGTCACCACGAAGCAGCCACCCCCCCAAAACAATATATTATATGATGCAGAAATGCTCTAAAAGGGGGCCCAAGTTGTTGCTCGTCATCACATGTCAGATCTTTGTGTATTGAACCACTCTGCACGTCTTCATCCTTCAAGCGTTGCGGATTTGGCTCGAGCTGTCGCACCATGACGTGGAAAGCTTCGCGTCGATGGCGGGGCGAAGTCCTTCTGCTTGGGACTCTGTTGGTGCACGCACTGCCATGCTTTGTCGAAGTCGCCAGCAGCTTGGGACGGTTCCAAGGCCTTCGGAAGCTTTCCCTCCGAGCAGGTTCAGTGATCGATATCGAAGATACTGGACCACTCTCAAGGAGAGCCATCTTACAGAGTCCTGGCTCAGATGAAGCCATCGCGGCATTCAAAAAGAAGTTTCCGCAGGTCATGGCCAGTCCCAATCCCAATTATCTGGGCACCTCCTGCAGTGAGTCGGATCTCCGACGGCGCTTCCAAGCACTGGGAGAGTCCATAGGTCGTGAAGAGGCCTTAGGTCTGGCCACCAAGGAGCCCCTGTTATTAGCGATGCAGGAAGAAAACCTCAAAGCCTCCTGGGAGGCCTTCCTGGATGAGGTTTGCATGGGGAATCGTGCCCAAGCCCTCCGGGTGGTTCGCCAGCGGCCGGTGTGTCTAGTGGGACCGGCCGAAGGCTTCAAGGGAAAGACCTTGGCGGAGTTCGAAGCCGTCGCAGGGGTGGAAGAGACCTTTCGTCCCGTGGGGGGAGACGTTGAAGGAGATCGGACCGCAAGGTCTGGCGTTAGGTGCCGCCGCCCTGGGCATCGCGGCACTGGAAGCTCTGGGGAACAAGGCAAAGGCGCAAGGAGCTATTGAGAAGGAGAAGAGGAGAAGTAAGGACAGCACGCCAACTCCCTTTCAACAGACTTCCAAATCGCCTCCAAAGACTTGATCTTGAAACTCAACAACATTGTACATAGTGTGAGTCTGAGCATGTGAGCAGTGGCAAAGCCCGGCAGAAGAAAAGCAATGACAAACAGTCCTTTGATTCATTTGGATATCCTACAGCCCAGCCATGTGTTCTTGTTGGAAGCTTTTTGGCACTGCCAAGTCGGATCACCACAGATGCACTGGGAATGTGGATCGACTCTGCGAAGACGACTAGAGATCCCAATGAGTGGACCAGCCAGACAGTCGAAAACCGGAGTTCAAGAAGCTATATCATATATAGCGTGAGTATGTCCGAAAACGAATGCCTCTAAGCACAATGTGCCCCTGTTTTCTTTTTTTTTTGGCATGATAAAAACTTTATATAGATGAACAGAATTGGAACATCGATCCACATCGCCTTTTTCTTTTGAGGGGCGTTCAACGTCACACCACCAGTCCAGCGCCTCGTTGCCACGGTCTCCAGACCAATCCGCAGAAGAACCCTCCGCTGCCAGGCGCCGGCGGGGACGGAGGAGGACGTGGCTCAAGGTTTGGGCACCTTCACCCGGCTCTCCGAGGCGAGGATTGACCGGACGAGAAAAAGGACGATGGGAGGAGGGAGGAAGGGAAGGGGGGAAGAAACCGTTTGATGGGGTACTTAATTAAGTGGTTTTGGATGGGGTGGGGTGGGGTGGGTGGCCCAACAAAAAACCGATGGATGCCCATGACCATGGGATTGAAGTTTGCATCCCTAAGTGTTTAATGAATTCGCAAATCAAGGTGGAGCGAACTGTTACAAAAGGCATGCCCTTCAATTGTCACTCAAGCTAGGCTCGCCTGAATTTTGTGACATGGTCATACTACGTATGTTTGAGACGTCGTCGCTTTAGTCCTGAACGCTTTCATTCCGACGGAACGATACCGACAGGATGTGCTGCAGCCGCCCTTTGCGGACCTCATCAATTCCAGCTCGGACCCAAGAAAGGAAGCCACGAGATGATGTGCAGACGAGATGATGCACCCAGTGCACCCTGCTCCAGAGAACCTCATCACGGCTTCCGTCTGGGCAGGCCCTAGGGCCTGGATGTCCCACCCGAGTCGTTGTAACCGAATGGAGCGTCGCTGGTTCCGCCGGTTCCGGCGGAAGTCGGCGGAAGGGTCGTCGGAACCGGGGTTCCGAGGCTCTGAAGGATGGCAGGTGAGTACGTTGAGCTGCCAAGAGGCGAGGCGAGTCTTCCATCGTACAGGAGCAACAGGCTTCTTGCTGGGAAGCCTGTGACTAGGGATCCAAGGGTGATCATGGGTGATCTAGATAGGAGGAGAGCTTCTGCATGCAATGATCGTTTCTGCAAAACAAGATGGCCAGTGACAGATCTTGGATCAAGTATTCTCTGGTCGGATAGCTGGGTTTCAGTTTGGACTTGGAGAAAACCTCTCAATCGATTCATTTACACTATGGTTCTATATGGTTCTCACCTTTGAAGGATTCGGCTAAAGATATCCAAAAGGATCCCAATAGTTGGTGCTTGTTGGAGTAATAGTGCACGCAGCTAAACTCCAGTCCTGGACCGTTGGCGTGAAGAAGATGAGGAAGCAGGTTCATCACCAGCCCGCGACCGCACTTCACAGTGAGACAGCGGCGTCTTGCCTACCACTCGCTTAGCGAGGGCGACCTTGTTGGCGCCAGTACTTCTGGGCAGGTTCGCGACACGATCCTTCCATCGCCGCCGATCACAACGCCACAACAAGCATCCTTCATTGGGAGAGCCGATCTGTTTGCCTATTTTGCAAATTCCATTGCAATACATGTCCCCCAGTGTTATACTTCTCATTAAGCTCGTGTTCGAGACGGTCTAGCCGTGATTCGGCCATATTGTGTCCTTCTTGCTGAAGAATAGGCCCATTCGGATTTGCACAGGGTAGACGTGTAATCTTGAGTCTAACGTGTTTGAGCATGCTGGTGAATTTGCCGCATCGCACACACCAAATACCAGGTCCAGACGCTGTGGTCGGCTATTGGATTTCCCATCCACAAGAGCTTTCCTCGTTTGTTTCCTTCTCGTGACAGGCATTGGATCGAAGCGTCGAGGCTTTAGTGGCTGCACAAGGCGATCGGCAATGGTGGGGAACTGGCATCGAACACGAAGCGAACCACTGAGATCGCTCGGAAAACCAGCAGTGCCCCACTCAGATGTGTAGAGCGGATGTTCTCCCAAGATAGACAGACCTGCTCAATGGGTTGCAGAATTGGTTGCAATAGGTCTGTAGTTTTTTTTTTTGGCAATAGGTCAGTTTTTTGTTCCTATGATGAAAGACTCCGATTGGTTGCAAGGGGGTGGATCTGCACGTCTCAGCAGCTCCAGGATGCCGCAGCAATGGATGGTGCTAAGAGAGGCAGCGCGTGCGCGCATGTGCCGCTGTGCGCGTGGCCGGAACTCGAGGGTTCGGTCTTTGGAAGCACCAGGACGTCTTGTTCCGCACCTGTCAGGTGAGGGTTGTTAGATTTTATGTCAGCCTCATCTCCTCCTTCTCCTCCTTCTTTTGTTTGTTTTGACATGAGTTGTGGTCTTTTTACTGCAAAACAAGGGGTGAATCTTGGCCAGTCTTGCTGAGAGATGTTGCTCTACTAGCTAGCATTTAGGAGATACGCGTGTCAAGGAAAGGGCTGGTGTTCCGAAACTGCTAGGAGAAAGCAGCGATGGATGCGAGAAAAGCCATAATATGCATGCTATAATCGAACTTTGCTGGATATAACAGAAAGGACTTGTCAGACAGCATGCTTCCGCTGCGTCTACTGCAGGATGCTGAGAGTACAAGCGGAGAAAGCTTGCAGAAATCTTTAGGCAGAGAGACACTAACTTGTGCATATGTGGTCTTCTTCCTGCACCATTCTGAACTTGGTAATGCTTCAATGTTTGATTCGTTCTGACGGCCAAGAAGCACTGTCGTTTTGCAGAGAAGGCCTTCGTTTTGCAGAGAACGCCAAGTCGGAAGCTCCTCGAGACAAGAAAACCACAGAATCTCGATTTTCCTGTCTCTCCTCATGTCCTGTACAGCACAGGCATTTGATGCCTAATTGCCATGGCATTACGACTAACCAGAAAGCCGTACCGTTGACTGTTTCCGGAAAGGCCAAAGGCATTGAACAGTAGCACAAGACCAAAGAAACTTTGCAAGCTGAGGTTTAGTCAAAAAAACTTGCAGTAAAAGGAAGGTCTAGAGTCTAGTATCAGAGAAGCAGACAAAGCACGTTTGCTTTGTCTCGTTGACACACTGGCTGGCATGGCTTGCCTGTTTGATTGGTGACCACGTGGTTGTTTTCGTGTGTTTGGTGTAGTGTTCGTGGGTGTCTTAGAACTGGAAGTCCGAAGAAAGAACCGGGCCTTGATGGCTAGCAGTTGGCGGCTAGCCAATGGCACGTAGAACAAGAAGCCTGGCCAAAACACTTGCCGCCATCCATGAACAGCAACACGAGACTTAAATTCAAGAGTCCTGATTGTAAACCCACACATAGCTCTTCCAAGATGTGAAACAAGTCTCATCACCAAACTATGTAAAACTTTGTTGACCAATGGGGAAGTCCTGACCGACAAGTGCTTGAGCCACGAAGGCTTTCGCGGCAAAGTTGCCGAAGCTTTTGCGGCAGTGGGCATTGTGGGTGCTCCCCCCGCAGTGCCACATGTGAATCCATGTAACATCATGTAAGCTCATCGAAGCATCTATGACAAGACGTGCTAGTTGCTAACATGAGGGAGGGTCAATTTGGTCACCAATATCCTCTTTGGCAAAAGCGCATGGGCCGCCGACCATTGGGCTCAGCCGACCATGCGCTCGCCGTCCTTTGTGTTCGCCGTTAATTCAGGGAGACAATTTTTGCAGCCGGGATCATGTGGCTTCGTGGCTGTCGGAACAGCGGTGAGAGGGTTCTACGGGGTTTGATGCGGAGGCAGGAGCCGGTAAATCGATGTCACTACTCTAGCTGCTGGAAGCGTAGCAATAACTTACTGCATTAAGAATGCGATTCTTATTTATAGTTTTATGACATACATACTGTAAGCTTTACTGCTTTAGTTTCACTTTTCTTTAATATGCTAGACTCCCAAGTTGAGAATGACCCCTCCTCTTCAATTGCGCAGAAAACCAGTTAAGGAACGCTTGGACTAGAAGACACCGAATCAAGAAGACGCATCGCATTAGGAACAAAGTAGGTCGCTGCCTCACTATGACGGGACTTCCTAAACACACACACACATATATATATACCTTTCACATCTTTCGCAATGGAATCGGCCGGTCAGTGCAAACATCTCATTCAGATGGGAACTTTCCGATTTCACGAAAAACTCTGTGCCTCACTTCCTGCCCTGGCTCTCTCCAGCATGGCATGATCCTTCTCGCCCCCCAACTTGACGACCCTCAAACGAGGAGCCAAGTCGTCAAGGACATGGAATGGATCCTGTTTTCAGGGTCTTCCCGTGGTCAGCGCAGCAAAAAGGCTCAGCACCCATTTCCGGAGGGGTGGATGTTGTGGCACTTGAACACCCAAGGCAAGGACCACTGGGCACTGGCGCATGGTCCGTTGGTCCCCCTTCGTTGGAAGTGCTTTCACAGCAATGTCACCTGCATCCATCTTGTGAGTTGAACATTCTCAGGCTCATCCGAGCCATTGGAGCTTGTCATGGGGTAGGGGTTTGGTATGCTTTTGGTGTGAACGAGTTGAGATGTCAATGTTTTGACATGGCCTGCGGCCACCTGCCGCATGTCCACAGAGTCAGACCGACCTATCATCACGCCGGTGCTTGCGCTCGACTCATCACCTGCCAGTGAGTTGGACTATGACTCTAGGGATTGTAATCTCTGAAAACAGCCAGAGAAAATCTGGTTTCTCAGCCTCACTTTCTTGTCGCGGAAGAACCACAAGATTGTAGAACCCCGCAAGAGATGGCCATAGAATCTTAGAAGGCCAATGGATTCATAATTAGATAGACAATATATCTCTCACGGACCTTGCAACACCAGAATACCTGCAAACTGCATGAGCCTCCTCCAATCGAGCTAAGGAACAGCCAGACGGTCCAGACATGACTGATAGGTTGCAATGCGGATTCAGACCGAACTTGCACCAACCATAGTGGACCCTGAGAACATCCGACTCCTTCTTCTACACTTTAAGTGATTCAATCCATGTCTTGGTCCAGCGAACCAGTAATATCAGCGACTGCGATGATTGGATGTCGTCTGATGCTGATGCACTCCTCATGGTTTGCAACGAGGTCACACCAGCGTGTGCTTTGACTGAATTACGGTAGAACTGCGAAACTCGATAGAACTTCAGGATTGGTTTCGATTCTTGAGCGAAGAAGAAGAAGAAGAAGAAGAAGAAGAAGAAGAAACATGAATAGACTATTGCGAATGGGGAATGTACCATGCGAATGGGGAGATAGAGGGACGTACGTTAATTTCTTTGCCAAGACGCCAGAAAACAAAGACAAGCATATTTTGCACCCAAGAGAGTAGAAACTACTTTTGTTTATCAGATTCTTTGCAAGGATACGCACAGATACTTCTTGTCGCTTGTGCCCGAGGTCGGGAAGGGTTCACAAATACCTTCTGCTGAAGGCTGAAGGATGTTGCTATTGTGGCATGATACAGTATTTGCGTTTCCTGGTATTGATCCTCATGCAGTGCATCAATTTCTCTGGACAAACACAGCGAGATTTGGTGTGTTGTAGCTCAGCTTTGAGGTTGAAAAACCAGATCACTGGTGACATCCCTGCAGCACTAGTGGTAAACCTCTTGATTGAAGCTGACGCTGTCAGGATCCCAGCAAGTTCTTCTTGAGCCGTGCAGTAGCTGTGCAGCTACATGCAGCTGCTGCTAGCTGCTACTGCTTTCTTGAAGCAGTAGACAGAGTGTAGGTGCAGGGCTTGATCCAAGTTCAACTGGACAATTCCAACGTCCAGACGTTCCGCACGCGTCACCGGTGTTACGCTCATAAAAGGTGCGCCGGTTCGATATATATATATATAAATATTCCTATCGGTAAAGGCTAGTTTGATTCAATAGATGACTGAATCATACTGAAGCCCATTTTACGACTTAGTCACATTGCTTACGTCTCAGTGCAGTTTATAATTGTTCAAGAATAGAACACCATTCTGCCGGTCAAGATGCCATGCTCCGGGCTGGATAGTGGTGTGCTCATTGGCATTGGTGGCATTGGTGGCCAGGTTCTGAGGGAGGCTCCCTCGTATGCGGCGCATGTGGCGACGGAGATGGGGCACAAGTTCCTCGCGCAATGTCTTTCGAAGGTAGCCGAAAGGATTTGTAGCGAGTCCAGCAGGCCGACGTGGATTGCCAAAGCGCCTGCCAATGGGGACAGCGAAAACCGGTTGGAAGCAACGCTTGGGGGCAATGGCATCAAGGAAGAGTTCAAGGACACGCAAATGGATGTTCAGAAGCTTGTGGAGGAGTGCACCGTCGACGCCAAGGAGATTGTGAACAAATGCCCCATCTTCATCTTTGGCAGATCTCGCCAAGGCAAGAGCACACTGGTTAACAATTTGCTGAAGGCTCTTGGCAAAGAAGTTCGTCCGGATGGCCATGCCTCGGTGGGCCACATGACACCGTGCACTAAAGGGGTGGAGATGTACTCCTGCAAGTGCAGTGAATGGACTACACCTGGTCTGGAAGAGGAGGTGATTCTCTTTGACTCAGAAGGGTGGGAACTTGGTAAAGCAGTGGACTTGTGGAGTGAATGTATGAAGAAGGCCAAGGAAAAGAAGATTGGACAAGAGGTTCTTCCCCAGCGCCTTGTGTTGGTCTTGGTGGTATCTGCATCTGCAGAAAGCCGAAGTGAGCTGGCGGACCCAGAGTTCCAGAGGCTGGTGAGAGAGGTGTGCATCCAAGCCAAACAGGCTGCTGACAAGGCCCAAGGTCGTAAGCCAGTCCTGGTTCCAGTGGTCACCAAATCCGATCTTTTGGAGAAGGAAAAGCCAGACATCCGAGAAAAAGTTCGTCATGCCTTCAATGAGATGCTGTCCAAGTCCTTCAATAAGATGCTGTCCATGTCCGCTCCAAGCATCGCTTTTCCTTGGTTCAATGGGACCAACGAGCCAACTACTTGCGGTAGATTCTTCGGATCATCCGCTGGAATTCGAGACATGATGGATGTACGTGAACCCATGTTCGTTGCTTCGAGTCCAGAGGACCAGGAGGACCCGGAGGGTGTTCTGGAATTGAAGAGGACACTTTCACTCATCTGCAAGGAGCAGTTGGCATCAGAGAACATCCTCAGAGCAGTCCAAGTGAGCATGGAGAAGAAGTTGCTGGAGGAGCTGAAGTCCTGGGAGAAACGTGGAATTGACTCGCCACACAGCTTGGTGCGGCGGTTCTTGTGGGTTGTGGCGCGACATTGCAATCTACGTGTCAAGAACCTCCATGAGGATCACCCGAAATTGACGTGGGATGCGGCCGAAGCAAAGGCAGCGGTCATTCGAAGCTTTAAGTGCCCCAAGAAGACCAACGAAGACACGGACTCCTATCACACAGACCCACTCCGCCAGAAGCACCGCCAGCCATGTGACCCATCCGCCGACCTTCCGTGCAGAGAGGAATCCACGTCCACGTGCACTAGCACTCCGAAGGGCCCACAATGGGATCCGTATTTGACCACCAGCTGCAAACGTGGAAGGAGTGGAAAGTAGATCAACAGCAACAAGCCAATTCTTGCAACGGGTCCCATGGGTCCCATGGGCCTCTTTGATGAATTTTTATATACTCTATATCTAATCACAGCCGCTTTTTGTGCGATGAGTGTCTTCCATTCCAGTGCACAAAGTTATGCGCTGCTCGTCGCGAATTTGTTGCCTGGTACCATTACTCGTTCGACTAGGCCACATCGGCTAAATCCCAACTCGTTCCTGTATTGATTGAAAGTCGATACACGCCACTCAGCCGCCAGCGGCCACCCGACATGCTTGAAGAACACCCCGAGAAAAAACCGCCGCTCCGTTGGGGCAATCCTTGGAGCCCCCGACGCGGAAGGGTTCAGGACTTGTCGCGCCGCGGCGCAAAAAACGCATGTCAGCTAGTTAGAGTCTGCTGTTTTGTCATGCAAGGACCATCATTGTGCAAATTATGCACAAAGCATTTGTAGAGTGGCCAAACAAACCAAAAGCATCAAAAAGCAAGAAAGGATGGCAGAGCACGAGACCATTGTGCAACTACATGGGTTGTGCCAAAGAATTTTGTCCTGTCTTTGCGCAGCCGCCAGACAAACGGCCGAAGAACGTTCTTTTTTTGTAGAAACGGCGGTTTGAGTTGCCCTTGGGATAGGGATACGCAGGGCCATGATGCTGACATGAAGTCCTCAGACGAAGCAGAGGACTCCACGATTGGAAGATACTGAGTGTCACCATTGTGCTTCCTTTTCAGCTTGTCATTCTCCAACCAGAATATACAAAATTGATCAACTGTTCAACATTGAATATAGATCTTATTTTTGTCGGTGGTCCATGTTCCATTCATTTTTCCAACTTGCGCATCACCGTTCATGAGGCAAAGATTGGATCACATTGTCACGTTGTGCTAATTCGAGGCTGTGAACCCAGAGCACTCCCAGCCAGCATAGATTCTGTGGAAGGAGGTACGCCGTACGCGAACTTTGTGAAGCAGGCAACATTGTGCCCCACCAGGCAAGTTACCAGGGGTCATGCATGCTTGATACGGCGGCGGCTAGTGGACGAATGAACATGATGAACATGAAGAGATCTAGATTGGTTGGTTGCCAGACTTGTTTTCCCACTGATTCAGATAGAACCCCCCCTACCCATGGTCGAGATCCTCCCAGGAATCTTGCAGCTGACGCTGCTGTGACTGACATGTACTCCTTGGAAACGTCATCACTAGTAATCTAGTATTGGAAGTAAGGATGGCACCAATTCCCCAAACAGTGTGGGCACACTGAGGGGTTCTTACGTTAAGGGAAAGGAAGGTGTGCTTAGATCGCTTGATGGCACCAATGATTTTTCCTTGAAGACCAAGAGAGTCTTCGGCTCCCCGTTGCTTCTCCTCCCAGGATTGAGGATTCGATTGCCTCCCAGGGGAGCAAGCAGGAGCAGGGCCAGGCCAGGGTCAGGCATCTCATTTCGCAGATCTTCAGATGCGTTGACTAGGTCAGTCCTCTGGCGGCTTCTAGCAGTATAGTGAATTATATCATGGAATCGCACTCTTTCGGATTAAAGCACCGATGGGACCGTAGTTTGGCTCGCTCCGATTGCCTGACACAGCACAGGATTCGTTCTTGCACAGCAAATGCATCGAAATGCATCTCAGAGGACCATGTCAGACGGCCGAAACGTCGGCAGTCCGAAACGGTCAGGAGTGACGCCTCCACAGCAAAGACTCATCAAACCATGGTGATCATATGGTGACTTCATGTTGAATCAACGAAGCAAGACACCGGATGACGACCGAGACACACGAAAGCTCCGCTGATGCGCCGTTGAACAGCCGCCGCCTCCGATGGCGTCCTCACGAGTGGCGTCCTTGAGGCAGGAGTTGGGTGAATTCGGTCCTGCCCTGGGGCGCTTGGGGTGGAGCTGGATCCTTGGTTGATGGCAGCGTTTCATCCCTTCTCTTTCCTGAACCTCAGGGAATCTAGAAACATCGAACAAATGGATGGCAAGGCGCCCACGTTTCTGGAGCATATACCATCCAAATCATGAACTATCACCGAGCATCGTGCCGATACATCCCCAAGAGAAAGACCATTTCTGCTCCCATCGACTCCGCCTCTCACGGATGTGTTTTCAACGAAGGACGTCCTCTTTTCTTGACAGGTACGATGCACCCTCCGACTGCCCCGTGAAGTTGGACATCTCCGAAGATAGCGCCGTTTCGCAATCGCGAAGTCTGGATGCTGGCTGCTGTCCGAACCCCTGGATCGCAACCTGGAGCTTAAGAAGTGACATTTGCATCTCAGGAACTTCTATGTTATAGAAAACATAGATCTGAATCTGTATGATTCTATAATATTCTATAATGATAATTATAGCCATGTCAGACCGAGTGATTGATATAGTCTATAGTTGACCAAAAAATCACATGCCACTTGGCTTTTGCAGAAGTGCAGACCCGAAAACAAGGCGACAGCACCTGTTTTTGCTACTCAAGCACTGTGCCACTTCATTGGCTCTTGCTTGGGTTTGACCCAGCTTCTTGGCCTCCGAGCGCTGTTCAAGGGAATGCCAAGGGCGGTCGATCATGCTTTAGCCTCCATCTTCGAGGAATGCTTTCCGGGGATCCCTATCAACACCATGCCGGTCGTGACGCGCCTCCTGGATGACTTTCGAGAAGCTTTCGTCCACCAGCTGGGCAAGGAGGGCAGGGATTGCAAAAGTAAGTGGCTGCAACGAGCATGATATAACAAGCACATCCAAACATGTGGTTCTGCAACAATTCCTGTACCGACATCATATTATCATATTGCAGACACACCCGCTTTCAGAGCCGACGTACACCGGTGTCTGCGAGGAAGAACAAGGTGGCAAGGCGGCGATCCGCTTGGTGTCTGGGATGAAGAACGGGGGGATGGCCTGGGATGCGACAAGGCTTGAGGTAACACATCTCAGACTTTCGAGAGCAAAGGGTTACTGTACTGAGGGTGTGGGAACTTACCCCCCGTAGATCCCCATGTTCTTTGAGAGCTAAGGCTTAAAGGGTAAAACTAAAGGTGTGGGAACACTTACCCCCATAGCCCCATAGATCCCATGTTCTTTTCTATTCCTCAGCTTTCCTCGTCTTTTTCTCCTTCGTAACGGTCTGCCGGAATGGCCCGGCACCAAGTGAGTCGACGGGACGCTTCAGTCGTATCGATCGGATCGGAAGACGCCAGCGACCCGCGACGGCGAATAGATCAACAAACACATTGAAGAACAACACGTTTGTTAGGTCGTCTTTTGGGTTGTTTTGGGTCGTCTTTCGCACGTTCTTCGCTTTTTTTCAATGTTTTTACCGTTCTTTTTTCCAAATTCACCACATTCACACGTGGGCCGCGGCCCCGAAGTTGATGAGATCTTCAGCTTTTACAGGAAGCCTGGGCAGATCTCTTTCTGAACAGCAGATCATTGCAGATCCACCTTTTTCAGATCCTTTTTTTTGCTGTTCCGAACTCCACACTTTTTGGAACAAAAGCTCGAAGCTTCCCGTCCTCGCTTCGTTTCCCGATCACCTTCGTTGGCGATTCAGGTGGTGAGCGATTCACCTGGACGCTTAGAGCTGGAGATCTTTGGATCTGCGTCGTGGCAAGCAGATGGAGACTTGGTTCGTTCATCTGGTTCGTTCATGTTGGACCCCTTCTTTGGACCTGTGTGGACCGTACTTGATGACCATTCGGTGACAGGTAGGTGTGTGTGTGTGTAACCTTTGGAGTCACAAGGTTCCTTTTGGAATGTTTTCATATTTTGCAGGGGGGCTCTGGGTCCACTTTCACGCCAGAGCCAACGAAGACCGTGAAAGATTGGACGTGCAAACGTACATGCTGTTGACCGCACCTGGGCATTTAAGTGCAGCTGGTGGGTCCTAAGTTGTTGGTCCCTGCTTTTAGCTAGAACAAGACATCCAGCCATCGCATCGGTTAAGGCACTCGGCAGTCATGCAGTTGTCGCTTTGGTAGAGTTGCTCGGCAGTGGAGTTGAAGGCCTTGAGCTTCGAAGATGCTTAGACCACCTTATCTGCACCTGTCCTGGTTTGTTAGGTTTTTCACTTAGGCCGGCGTGTGGCAAACCGCTTTCAGTTCAGTACGCAAATTCATAAGTCTTTAAGTGTGTGAAACCCTTGGAGTCACAGGGAATCCGTCCATTTTGTTTTTACTTGCCTTTCACCTAGGTGTATTGAGCAGGGGGCATGCGGCCATCACGCAAACGCATGCCAACGAAGCTATGCGTGAAGGTGGAAGCCAGGTCTGATCAACCTGGTGTACCTGCTTTGTTGAACTGTTGTCCAAGCTTTTACTCCAATCATCCTCCAATAAAGGGTTGATGCATGTTAATGCCAATGCATTCTGCAGATGTGCACGGCCGTCGTCATCCTGTCGCTCTCGCCCGGTTTTCGAGCTATTCGAGCTCGGTGGATTTCTTGGAAAATTGCATGGTGATCTCATGGTCAGATCACCTTTACCTAGGAGCTATTATACTTACCCTGGTTCTTGAGGCTTTTACCTAGGCTGGCGTGTGGCAAACCGCAAATCGTGTCAGTACGCAATTTCTTGAGTGTGTGTGGGTTCCTTTTGGATTGTTTCCTTTTTCAACAGGGGGACTGCCTGACTCTTAACAGCGGCAGTCCAACGAAGAGGCAGTTTTGAGTCACTGATATGGATTCTGGACGCAGAATCCACGTACCTGCTGAAGTGTGATGTTCACAAGCTGTGACCCTACTCTTCCGTAAAGGGCTAGTGCGCGCGGCAGACAAGAGCGTACGTCGTCAGCTTGTTGTTCGATCGATGGTTTCTTTTGGATTTGCTGGCCACTTGAAACTTGATGGACCTCCACTTCCTTTCAGGTTTCTCACCTGTACCCTTAGGAAATGGTTACTTAGGCCGGCGTGTGGCAAACCGCATCCAATCAGCACGCATTTTCATAAGTGTGTCTGGCTTCTTGCCAGCCCAGGGTGAGCCCGCAGAGTGCCCCCTGTGGACCCGTCGTATCCCCTGCCCGGATACAAGGCGGCCTAGGCCAAAGTTGTTTGCCAAGACTTGACGAATGATTGAATTCTAAGCTGGCTTATGCCTTTACGTGACCACAGCGGCCGAAGCTTGTTCAAGGGTCCGTTGTGACCCGTCGCTACCTCAGGTGCACACACACACACACCACGTACATTCTGAACGAGGTTTGCCTAGGTGTGTCGAATGAGGTCTGGCTTCATTGGTTCTCGTCCCCTCCATTTGGTTCCCTGTTTCATCCTTTCCCGTTCACGCACGTCTGGTTTTTCCTTTTTTCTTTCATGTCTTCCTGTCTTCATGTTCTGTCGCTTTCCTTCTTTTGCGCGCACACGGCCTGACCCTTAGTTTGTACGTGCGCAACCTACTTTAATTTAGGTTTTAGGTCGCCCAGGTCTTTACAATGAGGTGGGTTCTCATCGGTTCCCTGTGCACTTGGTTCCCTTTCATTGCAACCACACACCTTTGTCCCGTCTTGTCTCCTCTTCACGTCTTCATTCTTTTGTCTCACTGCGTGCGCACTTACACATTTGTCCTGACCTTAGGGCTTCTCGCCTCCCCTCGGGGAGGCGTGTGTGTGTGTGTGTCCCACCCTGGACAAAGGGTCTTACACCACCACTCTTCCCATTCCACACAGGCAGGGGGGCGCAGCAGATGCAAGGGACTGCGCCTAACAAAGCTACCTTGCATCTGGGAGGCCAGGTCTGATCAACCTGGTGTACCTGCTTCAACTTTTGAACACGCTGTCCAATTTTTGGTTTGATTCATGGTGGTTCCACATGATACTTTCCCCACAAACAGGTTTCCCACTGCACTGCAGCTGCTGACCGCCGCTTCCACTTGCGCTTGTCGTGAAACCTGTGTTAAACAATACAGTTTAAGCTGACCTTTCCACCTTGCCGTTCCATCGCCTTCCTCCCCATTGAGACAATTGCGCTAACTGAAAAAACCCAAGTTCGAAGTGTGTCCTGCTCAGCCGTCCCACTCGGGTGCTGAGTGTGATCCCCGTCACAGGGGCGCCGTTCTTGCATGGGAAAGCAGCCACCCCAACGCACCACCGCTCACTGGATTATCACAGGAAGGCACCGACACCCTCACAGAATCAACCGCCACACCGGCCGCCGGGCCAAAAAACGGTTCTTGACGAATCCTTCAGATTCCAAACTTCAGATCTCAGATTTCAGCATTCAGTTTTCTTTTCATGTCTTCCAATCATGTGCATGTTTCTATGTTCGCTATGTTGCTGCCGCGATTCTTTCATCGACAGAACTCAAGGATGGGCATTACAGCTCTTCAGCTTAATTCGAGATGCATGAACACACACCTACCAACAAGCTCACATTTAGCACCACCTTACAACATATTCACCACTGACACCAGAGAAGACACCTCCCACAACAACAAGACAATACAACTCGGCACTTCTCCGCTGTTTTTTGCTGCCGCGCCGCGCCGCGCCATAGCTACGACCACGACATGCATTTTCCGTGGCCCTATGCTCACACCACGCCACCACCATTACCTACCACACAACCTCAACCCACATGGCCGATGCCACAACCATCAACTGCACCCACCTTTCCCTCGACACAACCATCGGCATACCCTCACCCACAACCACAACCATTTCAACCACCACCGTTCTTGTCCAACCCTACCGCCACTGCCCTGACCTACGGCACACCATCCACTTGGACTTTTGTCCAACCATGTCACGTGCCACCGCAACCCACACATCCAACTCCAGTGTTTCCGACAGCAGCACCTCCCCCGTCCTACTTGTTGCCACCACATCATCCCACATCACCGGCTGAACTTCCCCCCCCCACTACACTGACACATCCCCCTCCAACACAGCAACAGCCTGCGATTGCCAATTATCCATCCACAGACCCCCAATGCGCCATCCCCCAGGGCGTTTGGCAACCCTATTCAGCTTTTCCCCCCGTCACACAGCCTCCACTCCAACCGTTGCCCCCACCACCGCCTCCACAAACCATCAACGCCTCAGCACCAACTCAACCTCCACCTCAACAGCAGCCACCATCGGATCCAACACTACCGATCCAACCCATCCCCACGACTGCCCAGGACAATCCATTACCAGTCCAAAACACGCCTCCACCAGCTACCGTATCCCAACATTCAGCATCCCCATCGCTGATATCTGCCACACCAGCGCCTGGACCTTCACTACCAGCACCAGACCAACCTGACACCACTGCCTCACCAGCACCGCAACCACCTTCCCCGCAACCACCACACAGCAGTCGCCGCCACCACCACAAGAGCCGACGCAAGTCCGACCATCACCACAGAGGACGCCACCGCCACCGCCGCCGACATCGCCATCACCGCCACTCCAAACATCACAGCACAACCCGGCGACGGCGCTCGCCTTCAACATCCACCTACACATCCAGCCTTACGCCATCCCGCAGTCGTTCGCCACCACAACCCATTGATCTACGCCCCAACACCGAACACACCAACCCGGACCCCTCTCAATATCCCACCACAGCCGTCCTCCGTCGCCCAATCAACCGTTGGCGACCTCCACCCAACTTTCACACCTTTACACCTGCAGACCAAATCCTGGAATGGCTCGAATTCCACGCCACCCAACTCGACAATCCCAACCGACCACAACACCAGTACATTGCCAATATCCTCACAGACTGCAACATCACCTACAAGGAGATCACCGATTTCCGACAATATACCCACGCTAAGTGGAACGACACAACTCACCAATACGACCAATTCCAGTACTACGCCATTTCACTTCCCTTCCTCAACACCAAAGCCACTACACCAGAGCCACCTGCGGTTTCCCGCGCCACATCAACCCACCGGGAAGTCGCCCACATCAACGCAGGCCACACAGGCCCCGTCGGCAACATTTCCAACATTCTACGCCAAGGCCGTTTTTTACCCAGCACACTCCACTTTGCCAACTACCCTGGATTTTTTGCCCAGGGCGTTCGCATCACCCACAACCAACCCCATGACCACAACGAACTTGCCCGCATCATCCACAACACCTGGCAACTCCACAAGAATTCCCATTCCCTTATCATCACACTCCTTGCTTGGGGTGCTGCCACAAAATATACCTCTGGAGGTGAGGAACACGCCATGAACCTCCTTAACGACCACCATGGTGCAGTCTTTCATCAGAAGGGCCGCTGCTGGGTGATCCACCCGGACCACGCCATTGTCAAAGGACTGGCCTGGTCCACCAACTCCACTCCACCGGACCCATAACACCACTACCACACATCTACACACCACTACCACCTCCACATCCACTTTTGGTCTCACACCACCACCCAACCTTTGCTGTAGCAGCAAAAAAGAGCCTCCTGCAGCGGCCACGCGAATTTTGAACCCTCAATTTTTCTAGCTCTGCAGTGTTTGCTGAGAACATCTTTTTCGAATTGTACCGGCTGTTTTGATGGAGTCTTTCACATGTCAGATTCTGCATCGTGGAGAGTGATTCTTCAAGTCATGTACTCAACTGTCCAACCGGCATTGCATACTCGCACTTTTGCCTGTGGGAATTTGATGCTCGCTTAATTCATATGCACGGCCTCGGGATGACGCGCTCCCTCAGACTCGCCGCTGTCCGGCTGCTTTGGCGCGCTGCCGCAGCAACCTGTGACGATTCTTGACCACTGCACACCCCTACATCTCAGACTCATGAGCAGCACACCGACACCTCTACAAAACGACACCTCAACTCTCATACACAAAACCGCAGTGGCACTTTCGCAGGTGCACAACCTGCTTCGACAAGCAACAGATATTGTAGCACACCTCCACACGGTTCTCCTCCACCACAGCCACCAAGCGGACCCCACTTTCCGCCAACACTTTCAGCCACTTCCAACTCCGCCCAACCACCCTATACGTTTACCATCCACCACCTCATCCTGTGACTCAGCACCATCCAGACCACCCATCCATTTACCAGCACCACCCTTACAAGACTCAGACGACACTCCAACAACACCCCCTGATCCACAACCCACCACAACACGCAAGCGGAAGCAACCACCCCCACCACCTTTAAACCGACAGGCGGATTGGGATGCCTGGGACGGCGACGCTGACTGTCGCCTGGTCGAACTCAAAGAAAACCCCAAACTTCGTCCCAACTGGACCACTGTGGCCCGCCGAGTGGGCTTCTCCGTTGAGCAATGCCAAGCCCGATGGCAAGAACTCAAAGACATGCAACGTCAGCAGGACCAGCAACTCTTCTCCACACCACTACCAACCGCACCACCAAGACAGGCACCTTCCCCCTCACCAACACCCACATCACCAGCAGTTTCCCCAGCGCCACATTCACAACCGGATTTCTCCCCTTCCCCCACAACAACGCCACCGACTTCACAGTATCCAACGACTCCTGCTGCTGTGCTGCTGCCGCCGGCTGCTGAGCGAGCGCTTAGTGAAGACAGTCATCCGGAGAAATCTCCACTCACGCCAGTTGGCAGTTATTTCATTTGACCCGTTTCACCCACTTTCCTTACGGCGTGCCGCACGACAAATCCACTGACATGCACTGACATTTATTTCTTCATACCCAGTCTATGTTCACCAAGTTGCCCAACTTCGATTTGTCAGTTTTCAGGCTCACCTCAGCTCCGCAGCCTTTTATACGCCATCTCAGTCCATCAATTGTCATGGCCAATCCTCGCGCTCGCCCTCATAGCAACCCCGCTGATACAGAACACTACCTCCCACAGTGCCCTCCGAGCTGGCTCCAACCTTCGATTTGCACCCAACCCGATTTTCAATCCCTCAACGGCTCTTTGGACCTCCTCTTTATGGTCAACCAACACCTCCGCCGTCACCCATTCCACACTGAACCTATGCCAAGCCAGACTTATTTTCAAGACCAGAGAGCATACAACCTCCTGTACCGACTGCGCGGCGACCTGATCTTGCTGGACCGCCTGATCGATGACCTCTCCTAGGCTCGTCGACTCCTTCAATTTGTTACCACCGGCCCCGGGCTCCCAGGACAATACCGCATCAACCCCACAGCCACACTCTCCAGCAGAAACCTGGCTATTATCCACAACATACCGCCAGGTACTCCACTACCACCCGGGCTCTCCAGCCGTTCACCCTCTCCTTCACCACGTACCCCACCACAAGACGCAGCCCGCCTGCACTCATACTGGACAGGCCCTCCACCACAAACCACCCCGGCAACCCACACCAACACTACCACTCACACTAGGGAACGTTCACGGTCCCGCGACAGCCTCTCACACCACATGGGCTAACAACAGCAACATCCAACCTCCAGCTCTCCGGCAGCCGCCGCGCAGTTTGCCAACTATGCGACAGCATCCCTGCCCACGGCTACTGTTCCTTTTGTTTTTCAAGTCTCACTGACTTTCTCGGCGAGCGGAAAAACTCAGCCATGCAACAGAACTTCTTCTCACATTCACACTGCTTAAAGGTTTCCCTCTTGCTTGCCACCATTTGTCCGCAGCCATTTGACCGAACTGTTTCTTCATAAACGTGCGCCCTTCCTACGACATGATGCCTCCCGATGATCTACGAACTCCACAACCTCCTTACTCAGCGACCACTACGTTTTCCCCTGGCCCACCCACTTCACACCACAGCTACTCTTTACCGAACAATCCCATGCCATACTTGGCTCCATCCGTGACACACCAACCTGAACTCCTCCTGCTCCACTGGATGATCAATACTATATCCTCACTTGTCGAGGATCTCCAACATCACCCCATTGTGCGAGATCCCATCCCCCCAATGTCTACTTTCACCAATACACCAGCTTACAGACTTTTTCTGCAGACACGCAACACATTGCGACATTTGATCAACACCACCCACGACGCCCGCCGTGGCCTCAACAGGCTGCAATTCCTTCCCGGCTCACCAGGCTCCCCTGGCCACTACCGCATTGATCCCACCCTTGACATCCCACCACAGCAAACCAACCTCCTCTCCGGAGCCACCTCTCAACGCAACCCAGCCACACCATCACCCACCAACACGCCACCGCTCCTCCACCGGTTCAGTGGCAGAGACAGGTCTCGTTCTCGAGACCGGCTTCCCCTCACCACACTCTCACAGCCAAACCACACAACCTCAGGGCACCAGATCATCCCGGACCGACCCTCCGCAGCTCCCGGCCACCGCGGACACCTGCACCAAGCACTTTGGACGGCCTCCACCTCCAGCTCCACCTCCTCGGTAGCTTGCCACCTGCTTGCTGACACACCGTCCTCCTCCCCCTGAGGCGTCGGGTAACGCTTGGTCTCACACATTACGCTTTGCTCAGAGATCGAAAAAACCTGTCCTTTTAGCTTTCTTCACTCTATCTCCATTTTACCACCCAGCAGTCACACATTTATCTCCGCAGCCATTTGAACTTTCGACGGGCTGATTCATACAACTCGCTTCGCCTTCCCACCATCCCATGGACTACGACTCTCCTGATTGGGATCGCACTCCCACGGAGTCTATCGAAGTGAAGGAAGAGACGCCACACCTCACCAAGGCAGAAGCCGGTGAACCATCCACCAATGACCCAAAGCTGGAACTCACGAAAAAGGAAGAAGACTCCCCACAGCATGCTCCCATGCTTTGCCCTCCGGTCAGCGCAGTACCGGACAAAACCTCTACCACATCTACAACACCACCAGCCAAAGCCCCTCCAGTCTCTCACACATCATACCGCAACCTATCTACACGCAACACACCACAGACCAACCCCAAGCCAACACCAACACCGCCTGATGCCATCCCTCCGCACACCACGCCAGCACCACCATCCACCACATCCTCCACCAGCACTGAGGACCCAGTCATCCTCACCACCAATGTTCCCATTCTCCCAAAAGCACGTCCGGGGCACCCACCCATCAATACCACTTGGGTGCGCCCCCCACAATGGCACCACGCCCCCCCTTCAACAGCACCTACACGCAACCCTGTACAGGTCACCATTCCACGCCCCCACCGGAACGGTCAACTTATATCCTTCAACTTTTCCAACGACATCAAGCATTACCTCAATCCCACAGCACATCCCACTCGACGACCAGTCACATCAAGTCCCGCACCACCATCTCACTTCAGTCCAACCACTACCACCAACACCACTACAGTTTTCCCACCGGTACCCCCCATTCCAGATGCGCCACTAACAGAGCAGCAGGCGGCCACACTCCAACAAACCATCCTGCGGATTGCGCGCCAAGCCGCCGCTGCAGCCGCGGCCGAGCTCAACTCACGCCACAGCAGCTCATAGTCTCACCCCGCACCTTCACACAGCGTGTGATGACCAAAAAGAACGCCACCTCCGTTCAGGATTTCACTTTCCACTATTTCGACTTTTTCTACATTTTCCTGCCCATTCTACTTGGATTGACACCTGGTTCTAACCTCTCAATCCCACATGCAGGTGTGTTCTACCTGACTGCAGCCGTTTTTCAAACTCGTGATCGTTACCTGCAACCGTGCACCGCTTCCACACTTAGCTGTCAATGGAGCGCCACGCCGACTATGATGAGCAGTCTGAGGTTCTACTTTTCTTCAATGAAGATCCGGAGGAAATACCTCCGCAAGTGCAGGATCCAACATCCCCGCTGCAGCCTCCACCCAATCCACTTCCCCCACCCTCACAACCCGCACCATCAGCCACCACCAACATCTCGGCAGACCAACCGTTTTGGGCCGAAGTACACCCTCCAACCACCCCACGCCCTTATGGGCATCCTCACTGACCTTCACGTCCACAGATTCGTTCTTCACCAACACCTGGACAGCCTCAACGCCCTTACTGACACCCCTATCGGACATCAACCTCTAACTGATACACTCCCACCACCTGTCCAGCGGCTCATTGCCATTTACCACAACAACGTACAACGCATCCAGAGCCACACGCGCCTGGCTCTCAATGCCATTGACACCATGGCTCGATTTCCCCCAGCAGCATATTTCCTGGATCCCAACCTAACCGCACAGACCTCCACATCAACACGCACCGAGACAGACCATCCTCCCAGTTCCACTTCACCCCTTCGCTTCTACCCAATTCCCACCGCCACAACCCGAACTACTACTTTGCAGGACGTCGCCACTCAAACTCCTCCACCTTCAGAATCCATTCTGGCCAATCCACTTCCACCACTTCTCATGCACGAATCCCAACAGACCACTCCTCGAGCAACCCCCCGAGCAGCCACCCACCACCGTCACATCCAGACGGACATCCACGCCATCGTCCAGCTCCCTTCTTTTGCCGGCCTCATACCCACAGCAGACAGCAACCAATCGGCAACCTCCCCTCCCGCAGCCAGCAGTACGCTTCCCACAGCATCCCCCAATCCCACATCAGCCACCAACAAACAACCACACGATCGATGGCAATACGTCAACCTCATCCCCACACCTCCTGTCACTTTGCCGGAACAGCCCCACACTCCACCTACATTTCCATCCCCCATCGGCGGCGCACCACGCAACAGGCGTTCCAAGACACCTCCTCGCACCACTACCCCCACCCGCACCCGCCAACCAGATCCACGCACAGGCTCCCCGACCCCCACGGCAGTGCCTCCGGCATCAACCGCCATGCTACCACTACAGTCCACCCACTTCCAAAGCGACCTCCACCATCGCTCTCTCAAGCCCTACAGCAACACTCTACCACCGAACCCCTTCAGCCTGTTCCCCCGGCAACTGGCTGGCCGTGCTTTCAAGGCGGATCTTATACGCCAGCACCCTCCGTGGCACCACCGACAGCCGCTCCCACGCCCACTCACCCATGGCCAGCACAGTACCCCCTTCCAACACAGCAACCCACCCCATTCATCTCACCACAGACTGGCTCCTCCGCCTTGAGTTCACCACCCCCAGTGGTCACACTCCGCCCACCCACGATCTGGTTGGACGCGCAAGGGCGCCCCTTGCCGCTATCACAACAGGACTACGATCCAGTCACCGACCCGTGGCATGCAGATAACCATTGATCACGCAGCTGCAGCTCCTGAGGCGCCTGCCATGATTTCACCGAGGATGATTTGTACAACACCTTTTCCTACCCTCACTCCCTCCACGTTTTTGGCCATGTAGGTTCTGTTTTTACCACAACTTTCCAACAACACGCCCACCATCATCTTCGGACAGTCGCTCAGCTTACTCCGCAGACAACCACGTTCAGTTTCACCTTGCACAACGAAAAACAGCGCGCTTCAGTGGACAGTCTGATATTCAACATGTTGTTCGGATCCACACAGACGCCTTCTTGGGGTTTTTCCGGTTTTCCTGTGTTCTCCGCGGTCTTTCGAGTTTTTCTCTTTGAAACCGTTTTCCGACAGCATGACTGTTTTAACGCCACCATTGCTCCCCCAATTGACTGTCCTGCACCTGTTTTCCCATTTTCAGCTTGCTCAAATCAACAACCGGTGCTCCACGCCCACGATCCAGTGATACTTCGCCCAGCCACCATGGACGCGCAGTGGCAGCAATACTACTGGAATCATTATTTGATGCAGCAACATCATCAGCAGCTCACCAACCCAGATACCACAACTTCTCCTCCCACCACCGCACACCACACCTACAGCCCCACAGGCACCTACGGCCCACTCACTCACGCACTTCGTACACACCACGTCCACCACTCCAACCCTTATGTGACTCCACCGTACACACCGCCATCGCAGCACACACCCCCACCCCAGGCACCCACCTCCCAGCCGGAGTTTCCACCTCCGCCGCCGCCACCCCTGCCCACGGCCGAACCTGTCACTCCACCACCATCGACCTTCCAACACAGCCCACCGCCACCACCCACCACACGTGGCACCACAGCGCCTGCCCCACCGCCCCCACACATCCCATCTCCCACACCACCTGTTCCCGACTCCTGGAACCCAACCGAGAAACATTGGGACTCCAACACCCTGCACGGCCACCAACTACATCGTACAATTCAACCCACCCAGTGGTCTCGCAAAGCAGGGGTGGCCGGCCTCCCCACCTTTCAGGTCTTCCCGTGGCAATTGGCTTACCACGGTACCTCCGAGTTCACCGCCCGTACCCTGAGCAACGGCAAACTCACAGGTTTCATTGCCACCAGAAGCATAGCGGAGTCGGTCTTCGTGACCCTTTTTCTCCAACAACTCCGCGAGAACCGCCTTGACCTTGACGGCATAGCGGAGGCTCTCCACACACAACAGAGCACAGACGTTCCAAACAAAACTACCCATGCCCGAGCGTTCCACGCTCCCCTCATCAAACTGCTTATCGACCAACTGCAAACCCACTCCCCAGCACCTGCGGAAGGCTCCGCCCTACGCGCCCTCAAAACCACCAACGACGAACTGGCTCGTGCACGTCAGAAACTCCACGACCTCGGCAACCCGCTCACACCAGTCAAGAACACCGGCCGATCTTCTGCACCAGCCGCCCCTTCCCACGCCCCCACACCACCACCACCGAAACCACCAGCCATCCCCGACGTCTTGCAACCACCACACCCCACGCTGCAAGACGACATCCCCGAAGGCTGGAACTACCCAGATATCCAACAATGGGTCACTACCTTTGACCCCGCCATCCAAGAAGCTGCGAAGGAAGTCATCCGACTGCTGCAAACAAGCAAAGTCACCACGCAGCAGCTAAAAGAAGCAGCCACCAAGTATGGCCTCCCCCTTAACCGGGTCAACAGACTCCCCATTCGCAGCCTACAACAGCTGGTGGGAGTCGGCGCAGCCATCGGTTGCTGACTCGCCATCTTGGCCCAGCAGCAACCCAGCCACACCAACCTCACCCAACTCTTCCACCTGCACCAAGCACTTTCCATCCTCATTCACCGCACCCAATACATCGACCGCGCCGAGGCCATCTTTGCAACCGGCCTCATCCACATCACACTTCTTTTCGCATACCCCTCCAACACCCGTCGCTCACAACAGTGGCGCAACCGCCTCCGCCAGCTCCACATTTTACCCCACACCTACCACTACCACAACTTCCTCTCTTCCAATTCCGTCTACATCAAGCTCCACTTCAATCCCGACCAACCCCAACGCTGCTACCATCAACATGGCCACTTCTACGTTGGCTCCACAGCTATCGGCATCCCCCACCGCGAGCACAATCGCCGCGCCAAACTCAAACAACTCCAAAACAACATTCCCATTTCTGCAGAACTCTCCTTACGTTATTGGCATTCACACAACAACATCCACCACTACACCACCATTCAACTTACCTCCCATGACACATATGACCAGGCCTGGATCCAAGAGCACCACTACATCGCTAACTGGATGCCTTCCCTCAACTGGCCTTTCATTTCCCACCACCTCAAGCTCAAAGCTCAGGGCTGGCAATTCACAAAACACAGAGCCCACTTCTACTCCAGATTGGCCACCCACAAACGACTTTTCAGACGCCTTCGGCAACGCCAGTACACCCTCAGAGAACCTCACCTATACACCTCCACCAAGCATCACGCCCTCCAACTTCTTCGCAACCTTACCAAACACACCGCAGCCTCCTTTGAAGCAGCCAAACAGCTACGAAGCGGCCGCCACACAGACCTCGAAGTCTATGCAATCCGGCGCATGGCCGCAAACCTAGAAGAACCTGGCCGCAGCCGAGCTCTCCACATCCTCAACAAAGCCCTGATCTACCGCAACCTCACACCGCCAAAACCAAATATTCCATTGACAGTGCCCTTCTTGGCCCACGACGACTTCACTAAGCACTGCCAGCAATGGCTTCGTACCACCATCCAGCAGCACAAGCATTTCACCATTCCCCTCCACCTCCCCTCCCACAGACTGACGGAAGCCGCCCACAAAACCCTCCGCTCCCACCTGCACAACCACCGCGCATGGGAGGACACCCTCCACTCCCCGCCAGATCCAGCCGACCTCCCCTGTGCATGCGATCACCTTCGCACACTCCTGCAGGATCCCGACACCCCTACCATCAATGGCCACTACATCCTTACACTTGACCAACTCCAACTCCCTACACACCTCAGCATTTTCCTCAACGCCAATATGAACAGCACCTATTACCCAAGCAAAGCTCGGTACTTCCTCATTTTCAAGACTGCCTATACCAAATGGCTCAAACTACAAGGGCTTCCACCATCCCTAGTTCAACACCTACAGCCTTTCCTTGAGCACCAATGGCGCCTTCACAACACACACCTCAAACAGCAACCCCGTTTTACGGCCCGCCTGCTTCGTCAACTCCAAGAACATTTGGGTAAACACACATTACTCCACCACGCCGATCATGAGCTCCAACAACTGCGACTGTTTTGCCCTCGCCAATACTTCACTGGCGCCCTCAACACCTGGCAATCCCCTGAACTATTTGAACCACTTCCCTACATCACTGTCGCCAACATCCATGACCACCTAGCCGCCACCGTCCCCCCCCATCCTGCGCACCCGCTACAAGTGGGGCTTCCGAAAAGACTTCAACATCCCCTACGGTGTTGTCCACCTTAAAGAGAAGAAGCACTGGCAAAAAGGCCGTACAATTATATCCTACTTCCAATCACTCAGCGGCAACTTGCTACGCATCACCAGCCGTGCCCTCGACATTATCCTCCAACACCTCTACCCTCAGCATCCAGGCCAAATGTCCATTCCACAGCTTTGGCACCACTTTCACAGCTACCTCACCCAAACCCCACCCGACATCTCACTACACGCCACCAATGATGACCTGGTCGGCTTTTTCAACTCCGTCCCCCAGCACCGACTCATCGACGCAGTCCACTCCCTTGTTCTCCACTGGCAACAACAGCAATCCACACACACCTTAACGGTGGATGTCCAGGCCACCGGCAATCCGTTCCACCACTCCCACATTGGCAGACACCATCGAAAACACCCTACCCAACGCACCATCCAGACTTCCGACATCACCACCATTGTGGCTTTTGCCCTCGACACATGCATTTTCCGGGCCTGCAACAACACTTACAAACAAATCCGAGGGGCCGGGATTGGATCCCAGCTCTCTCCAGCCCTATGCAATGTTGCCATCACCCTCATTGAGCATTCATGGCATCAGATCCACAACAACCTCCTTCAACACACAGACCTCCACTTTACCTACTATCGGTATGTCGACAACCGTTTCATTGTCCACAACGAACATTTCCTCCAACACCCGGCTATCCAAACCCTCATCCACCACAATTTCTTTGGCGACCCTGTGGAACTTGAACCGGTGGAGGATTTTCATCTCCTCGGTTTCAACATCGACCTCCCACAACGCACTATCACCTACATGCAACCTTCTCAACCCTGGAAAATCCGGGACTCCACAACCGCCGGGAGCCAGCGCTTGGCTCTATCAGGCCTCCAATCACGACTTCACACCATTCGAAAATACACATTTCCACCCTCCAGCGCTGACGTTGCTGCGGCTGAACTCGTGAACCTATATGTCCAAAAGGGGCATAACTACCACGCTTGCCACCGGTTTTTGAAAAAAGCGCCGAATGCGGCGACCTGTGTGTGTCCCACCCTGGACAAAGGGTCTTACACCACCACTCTTCCCATTCCACACAGGCAGGGGGGCGCAGCAGATGCAAGGGACTGCGCCTAACAAAGCTACCTTGCATCTGGGAGGCCAGGTCTGATCAACCTGGTGTACCTGCTTCAACTTTTGAACACGCTGTCCAATTTTTGGTTTGATTCATGGTGGCTCCACATGATACTTTCCCCACAAAC
>CAXAMN010027417.1:567311-600800 GCA_963970005.1 Durusdinium trenchii | reverse complement strand
CCAACCTACTAGCGATGGCCTCCAACCTACTAGCGATGGCCTCCAACATATTAGCGATGGCCTCCAACCTACTAGCGATGGCCTCCATAAATGCCTTCAGGGGCGCATAGGTTCTCCAAAGCTTGTGATCGCGCCGCCTCTACCAATTTCTGAGTAATCGACTAGCTTGGCATCAACATGTCTATGCAGTTGCTGGGGTGGTTGAGCCAAGAACACATGTGCATAGCCGCATTGCATACTGCACCCTTGTCTGAAGAAACAAGCCTGTGGTAGATGATGTCTGATGTGGACCCCAAACCCCCAACCCCCCCACACACTGTCACAAATGATGTCAAAAGTACTCATATGGCAAGCATTGGGCAACAACACGCATCCATGATTATCCAATGTAAATCCATGCCCACTGTAGATATCACGGACTGTGCTTTGTGGCTTATTTCCTGGCCAGGCCCGCCAAAATACAGTCAGCCAAGGGTTCCCTCTCAATCCTACGTTGTTGTTTCTTTGAAGCTCCTTCTGAGATCAAAGGCCGCCTCATACGCCGCCGCGCATGCCCAGTTTCTCCCCTCCAAGCCATGCATCATCCTTGTTCTTTTGAAACATGTCCGAGGAGGACTGCAGCACCCGATCAGCAATGTAGCGTAGCCTGGTCTGTGACCTCAGGGTAGGATTGATCCCATACGACTAATAATGACCAACAAACCCCGACTTCCAAGACCCTCCGGGACTCCGTACACACATATATATATATAATATGTATATATATATATACAACTATATATATATATATCCGTACCAGAAGAATCCAATGCAAAACACATCCCAAGCACATCCTGAACGTCTCCACCAACTCGTACCCAAGCGGCTGCTTGAAAAGGTCTTGACTTGCCTGGCTGCGCGCGAAGAATTCGGTGAAGATGTCCTTGCGGAAGCGGTCCAGCTGCCTGAGTGTCGATGCAGCTATGGACATACCAAATCCGCTGGACTGCAAGCAATGACTGTTCCACATGGTCATAGCCATCTTCTGCAGATGCGTTTCCAGATCTGCCCATGATGTAATATTGTTCAGTGCAAGGATGCTGTCTGTGTTCATCTATATAATATCATCTAATATCGTCCACGAAGTCCCAGGTGAAAATCAAAAGCAACATCAGCATCACCAGCTACCTGCGACCTCGGCGATTTTCCCAGCAAGCTGCTCCTCTTGCAGCGAGGAGAACATGCGGATATTGTACGGCTTAAAGGCCCGCACCTGCGAAGAAGGAACCGCCATGAAATCAAAGGAGGGCAGTGATTGCCGCAGTTTGCGACGAACATCGCTTCTACAAATCACCTGCTGCGGAACCAGTGATCGGCGCTCTTCATCAATGGGGGCAACATCAAGAGCTGGTTCTCGCTCTTCGATCTATTAATGGGGTCCCTGTGCACTAGGAGAGCACACCCCTCTTTACGCTTTGAAAAAGCATTTTGCTGGAACATGGCCTTCAAAAGGAACACCAAAGCAGCTTCACTTGCCCTACCCTACTTGTAATCTTCCACCACTCTCCGAAACAGGTCGAAGCCTGCTGGGTTGGACACCCCTCTTTTTCCCTGGGTGTCTCTTGGCATTCCATCTCATTGTCAGGAACATATATCAACGACACTTCCTTGATCTCTGCTTTGTTCACACGTCGCACAGGTCGCTTCCATCTGCCTTCATGGTGGACTCATTCAAGTTCCGTGCCACAGTTGTCCACAACCACTCCCAGGATGTCTCATGCAAGGTGCTCCATTGCTTCGGAAGCCTTGTTGGCACCGTGGCAAGGCTGCAGCCGGGGGCAGGCATTGGTACATCACACCCACTAGTCAGGACTATACCCTCATCGTCCCCAAGCATGAGTAGAAGACCCAGTTCCCTGGATCATCTCAACGCAAACAATGTTCTGAATTTCAGATTCTGAATAAAGGCAATACACATGGCTTCTGAGTCGTTGAAGAATATGATTCCTTCACGCCCAAGAGGCAAGGATCGCAATGCTGCCAACATCACCGGCTTGAACTTGTCAAAGTCGATCGACTGAGAGAAGCGAAGCTCTTCAAGCGAGACTGTGATCGACGTCTGGCTGATTAGGGGGCCATGTCATGCGGGGAACGATGAACCCGAGGATAGCAACGACTAAAGTGACTAGAGTCAATTTGGAGACATGGCTAGGGTTGTGAGGGATGGATGAACAACCTGAATGTCCTCGCTAAGAGAAAGGTCACGTGCTCCGGTTTTCCATGGCAACACCTTTTTGTTCGAAGCACTGGTCAGTGAGTGGTTGACCCAAGTTCAATAGCAAATCTAATGAACACCCCGGGTCGTTGGTGAAATCACAGACTTCACCAAGCGTTCCAAATGATCGGCACGTCGAATGACTGTGTTGAAAGGCCATGAGGCCAAAGCAATCCCAAAGCAACAAACAAATGCCGCAGCATGCGCCAACATAGCTCCCAGTACCCAGCGCTCTTGAATTTTCTTAGCGTCTTGTTGGAACAACAAAGGAAAACACAATTCAGTCCTCGATTCTACCCATCTTCAAGTTCGGTACTCATTTCTCGACAGTGAATTCTTGGGGATGGCCTGGCCGAATGAATAGCAGTGTCACATTAGTGTCACCATATCAGAAATTGGTCATCTTTGGGCTTCTCCGATTTGCAAAGAGTTAATGGAGCCTGTCCCAATTCACCGCAGCTCTGGACACCCCCAGGGCCAAAGCACGTTGGACTTGGTAATCAAGTTGATCGCCAATAAGTCGCACTCCTGGCATACATATATATATATAGAGAGAGAGAGAGGACAAGCTTTTGCCGTACTATCGAGATAAATAGAGATCACCACTTCAGTGAATAAAGCAAGGAGATACAGCACAGCTACAAAGCGTGCAGTTCCCCAGGCATGTGTCACATTTACAGCTGGAGGGTTTGGCACCTTTGCAAGCGGGTAGCGCGCCTTTTCCAGCCTAAAAGGGGCTTCAGTAAGCGGTTGTATGTACGCTGTACATGTTGGATATATTTCCTTGCACCCCACTTGAAAGACGGGTGCGTCACTTGTCTTTCACAAGGACCTTCAACTGTCAGTAGCCCAGGGGATGCTAGGCATTCCATAGCCTGGGCAGCACTTGCAGCTCCTTAGCTGCTGGTAAGCTCTGCTGCGTTGTTGCAGCCTGGGGCAGGTGGAATCTACATGAAACACTTCTCTGCCCTCTAAGATGTAAACTTCCGAAAAGCGCCCAGTGTTGCGTTCACACTGGATGGCCACATCTTTGCTCTCGGGCCGCGCCGGCTTGAAGCTCAAGCCCCCACTCAAGGCAAGGTGCCTTCCCACCATCCGGAAGCACCACCACAATGCCGTGCCCTGCATGATCAGCAAAATGCCGAAGGCCACAGCAAGGTCCGTGAAGATCCAATCGAACCCCCACTTCACTCCATCTCCTGCATTGGGCTCCTCCGTCTTCATTCCCTCTGCGCTCTGCAGAAGGGTCAGTAAGGCTACCATCAAAGCCTGCTTGCTGAAACCACTGAGGGCAATGGAGTTGATGCTCTCAGTGTACTTCTTGGTCTCCTGCTCGTAGGCCGTCTCCTCCTTCAATCCGATGCCCAGCTTCAGCCTTAGCACATTGAACCTTTTCACTGCCAAAGCCTTCGTGCCGAAGTCCGCCGTGTTGTCTTGGCTTGGCACTGCATGCAAGCTGAATAGCTTTCGATGCAAAGCATCCTGCACCCACAATGACTTCACCTCCAGGTGTCGGATCCTTCCAACTCCCTGGCGCTGGAACACGCCACGAGCTGCGCTGCTGTCAAGGTAGACCTCCATCTGGAGCGGGAAGCCGATGAAAGCAAACACTTCCTTCATGAACAATCCCTCACTGCAGGCGGCCACACCACCGTCCACGCACCGAACCATTACTCCGACCGCCCCTCCTTAGACGTGCCCGTTGTACGCCCCTCCAAAGACCGCCCCTCCTCGTCGTTTTCGGCTGCGTTTCACATCTGCGAGGCCCTTGGCTTCTCTTCTTGAGGCCGCTCGAGACCCGCTTCGCGAGATTCGGCCCAGCGGGTACTCCGGCGGCAGGAGAGGAGAAAAGCGAAGACGCAGAAGAGTCTTCCGAAGAAGAGGCCAAAAGAATCCATGAAACAGAGTCTTCCTTGAGGACTTCTTTCTTCTACCCGAAGGAACTTGGAATACCTTTTTGCTATGGTCGAGAAATGGGACACTCCCGGTTCCAGGTTCAACCCCCTTTGTAGGAACTCTAGCTAGTATATATCTATACAATAAATTTCAAATATACATATAACTATATATATATATATATACATGTATAGTTTTCATGTATAATTTGCACAATGATATTAATGATATGGTAATATAATGATATGCCTGGAACCCATTGCTCCTGGCGTAGCTGAACAGCAAACAGCCGCCAATCTCGAACATTGCACAGGCACAGCTCTTCCTGGTCTTCTTGCAGTTAGCCCAATCAGTGTCTGAATGCACCTTCAGGATCTCAATCTCACCATTCTTGGGCAGCCACACGCCATAGTCCTTTGTGCCTTGTAGGTAGCGTGCCAAACGATGCAACTTGTGTAGGCTTCCGTCCGTAGGCTCCTTCATGTCCTCGGTCAGCTCACGGACTGCGAACTGCACATCCGTCCTAGAGGTACAGGGCGATGCCAACTCCTGCCCTGTAGATTCTCAAGCTCTCCCCACTCAACTTGTTGCCCTCCTTGACCTCCGAGCACAGGTAGGGTGTTGGAGCTGGGTTGCACTCTCCAAACCCAACATCTTCAGCAAGTCGCTGATGTACTTGCCACGAGGCGTGAGAAAGATGCCACCATCCATGACCTCACGGGTCCTCTTGAGGTGCGTCCACTTTTCTCCCACGCGGTTCTCATGGATCTGGCTCTTCATCTTGATCTTCTCGCGCAGCTTCTTCTCCAATTCCAGCAAAGCTGCCTTTGGTCCGGTGGCATAGAAGTCATCCATATGCACTTCCATCAACACGCCACTGGCCGGGTTGTAGAACATCCAAGGTGCTGCTGGGTTCCTCTTGAAGTCCACCTCCTTGAGATGCCCAGCTGCCCATTCCACAAAGGCCTGGCCAGCAATGCGCCTGCCATACCACTCAGTGTTGAGCTTCCAGACCACACGATCAGGTAGATCGACTCCGCTGTCTGCCATCTTCTTCAACCACTCCTTGGGAGGCTTCATGTAGGCTTCTTCTGCAATTGGTACTTGCCAGAATGCATTCTCCGCATCAGCTGTCAAGAAGCTGTAACCCATCTTGATGCCCGCAATGTCAATGACCCTTGACGTTGAGGTACTGGATGCCACCGCAAACACGTCCGTGCGCGGGTCTCCCCGCTTGAACTCTCTCACACAGTACCTGCACCTCACCGAGCCATCTGGCTTCCGGGTTCTGACCCAGACGGCATCCAAAATCTTCATGCCATCCTTCTGCTCCACAGGGTCGTAGGTCTGGTACTTGTCCATCTTGCGGAATTCTTCTGCATCACCTTCATCCATCTCTTCCTTGCTCAAAGGCTTGCTCTCCTCATTGTCCGAGTCCTCATAGGCCTGGTCCACGTCATCCTCGCACACGATGGTGTCTTCTGTTGGTGAATACAGTGCACCCACAAAGATCCCAGCCACGCGAGCCGTCTTGGCATCTGGAGTCATCTTGCCAGATTCTCCTGCCCATGCTCGTCTTGCAGACATGCCCAAATCCATAGGTGCTGCCTCACGACCGCCCACATCTGCCGTAGGTCTTGATGCCGACGAAGGACCTGATTGCACAGGAAAGTCTCCCTCGTCCTCCTCTTGGGTGACCTCCCCACTGGGCTCCAGCCTGGGGCTCTTGTTGGCCGTCTCTTCGGTCGGGATCAGGTTTGGCGACTCAAACAAGGCAATGTCAGCCTTCCTCTTTGGCCTGCCGATGGTCGTGCCCATGTCCCATGGCACTCCAATCATCTTCTCCATCAGCTCTCTGTTGTAGCGCCTGCTGCTGTCAGCCAATCTGCGCACACTCCTGGCCGTCACTGTCCCTTCCTCTGTTCCCAGCAAGTATTCATTACTGGTCACACTTCTCCCAAGAAAGATGCCCTGACGCCATGCTATCTCCCCCTTGGGCACCAGTGCCCTGTTATGGGATCTCCTGGCCTTACTCATGGGGATCTTGAAGAGCACAGTCTCACCAAAGGGCACCAGCTGCGAAGTGTATGCCGTGTCGAAGGCATCCTGGTATGCTGTCCTTTGATTGCCCTTGACGCTGAATCTGCTCCTGATGAATGAGCACCACCTCACCAGCCATGGCCACAGGTTGTGTGAGGTGTGGAGCGTGATGATAGCTCGCCTCCGTCTGGTACCTGAGGGTGAGGACATCACCACGGAGCAACTTCTGAAATGCTCCCATGGTTCCAAGGCTCTGAGATGAGTACCTTGGCATTTCCTCGAACTGGACCTTGAGTCCTTCAGCTCCTGGGGCTTTCCCTTCTCGCAAGGCACCAGCTATCTTGGCGACGATGTTCTTGATCACGGGCTCATTGTCGCTTCTGAGTTTCACCTGCATGTAGCCCAGCTGTGCTATGAAGGATGTCACCGTCTTGATCACATAGGGCGTCTCCAGGTTCTTGCCAGGGATGGACATTGCTAGGGCCATCCCGGTGCCACTGTTCACGATGGAGAGGATTGTATCTGAGCTCTCCTCGAACCGCTCTGCAATGGATGTGTCTGTCTTGAGGAAACTGTAATCCAGCTCGAAGTGATTCTCGGCCAACTTCTGCTCCATTGTTCTGCGTCGATGCGGATCATCCATTGCATGGCCTCTGGTGCAAAACTCACACCAAGGTGCTGGCGGCAGATGTGTGATCAGGTGCCGCTCCACTTCCTCCGTGTCCGGCTTTTGGGGTACTGGCACATAGGAGACGTCAGGTTCCCTGCCCTCACGCAAGGCTTGCTGTCGGGCAGAGTTTCTCTCGACATAGTCACGTGCCCGTGCCCTCCTGATCGACAAGGCTCTCCCTGCAATCTGCAACCTCTTCCACAGGGTGTGCTTGTCACCATAGATGGGCTCTTTGAGCTCTCGAAGTCTGGCTCTCATATCCTCCACCTTGCTCCATCCGTGCAGTCGTGGTCGATCAGCTCGAGCATGAGCCTCATCCTCTGCAAACTCAGCTGGGATGGGGACCATCTCAATCCCTTCTCCCTCATCTTCAACGCCGGCATACTCCCACTCGTACTCTTCTCCTTGCCCAGCCACAGGTGCCACCACACCAGTGCTCAGCTCGATGTCCATGGGGATCGTCTCATCGTCCCGCTTGAAGTCCAGCTGGGGGTGTGTGAGGAAAGGCTTCATGGGATTCCTCATATCTGCTGCAAAGCCATTCCTGCTCATCTTCCCAGCACTCAGGACATCCTTACTGGCCTGCTCGCTGACCTTGAACTCAGTGACCGCATTCAGGAACTTGTGGTCCTCGCCGATGATCTTGTAGTTCACCTTCTTCTTGCCAAGTCTCCCAAGGCACTGTCCTGAGATGCCCATCAACTTCACCTCACTCTCCTCGATGTGGAAGTCGCCACGAAAGCTCGGTCGGCACAGATGCTCATCACTGCCTGAATCCCATAGGAGGTACTTGATCTTCTGGTCAGGCGACTGTGATACCAGCAAATGATGGCTGCTTGCTTCGGTGGATCATCATCACCCACATCTCGTCTGAGTACTCGTCCTCGATCTCATACACATCCTCAGCGTCTGCCCAGTTCACACGCTCACCATCGCCGGGCAGCCAGTAGTACACTGCATTTGTGCTTTGTCCACCGACGGGGGACGCAGATCCAGTTGCCGAAGACGATGTCGCTGTGATGGCATTGGCGCTGCCACCTTTTCCTTTTCCCTCACGCTTGGCCTTCTCTTTGGCCAGCAAGCGGCAATCCGCTTTCTTGTGCCCCCATTTTCCACAGTAGGAGCACTCGCCGTTGAACTTCTTTGGAGGAGGTGGCTTCCCCTTCTTGTCAAACTTGCCACCCTTGTTGACTCCTTTCTCATTCTTTTACTTGCCGCCCTTCTTCCCCTTGTCAAAGGACACTGCACCAACATCCATGGGTGCTGCTCCACCATCGTCCTTGCCCAACTCGCCCTTGGCGTTGTAGTATTGCCCTGCTTGAAGGAAATCTCGCACAAACTTCTTGGCTCGCTCATAGTTTGTCCCAACTTGAGCTCCAGTGGTCCTCAGGGCTGACCTCAGTGACATGGGCGCATGCTTCATGCCTCATCTTTGTGGAGTCCTCCTTGGCCTGGATCTCATAGCGCCTAGTCAGCACTTCCCAACTCTCCAGGGACTCCAGGAAGTCATTCTCCTTGACGGTCTCCCAGGCCGGGGCGATGATGCTCATCAGCATGGCTGTATGCCTCCCTCCAACATCAGGCTCATAGGCCTCACAGAGGGCTTTCCAAGCCTGGAAGCCATTGCCGTTCTCCACGTTCATCAACACCTGTAGGGCCCTGCCATCAACACTCTGGGTGAGGAGGTTGAACAGGATGATGGCCTTTTCCTGGGCGTGCTGCCCCATGTCACTCAGGATCAGGTCGCTGTACCGGTTGGCGTTCTCTGCAGCTTGGATGAGGGCCTGATAGCTCGTGTCCAGCAAGTTGAGGTACCCTCTTGCCACGAAGACCCAAGCTGCCCATTCTTCCTCTTTACCTGAGGAGCTCTTCAACTTGCCAATGGCTCGAGCGTCGATGAGACCACTGGCGCCGACCTGCTGAGCCGGAAGGGCTGGCTGAGCTTGCTGCTGCTGCTGAGCTTGTTGAGGTAGAAGACCTGCTTCAGCTGCCGCTGCCAGGGAATCTCCGAGCGAGAAAGCACCTGGCGGGGTGAGCGGCGCAGCATTCGAAGCCATGAGCGCTGCTTGGCACCTCCCTTCGAGGAGGATTTACCCCGTGCCCACACCGCCAAGCGGATTTACAGGGTGTCCTCCACGCAGGCGCCCACGCGCGGGTCTTACCCTGTCTAACAGGGGACCCGGAGCAGGAGCTCACCCTGCTCCGCTACCATGCAAGCGGGTAGCGCGCCTTTTCCAGCCTAAAAGGGGCTTCAGTAAGCGGTTGTATGTATGCTGTACATGTTGGATATATTTCCTTGCACTTCCCAAACCATATCTTTGTAGTCAAACGTTATTTTCTTGCCTTTTTTAATGGGTTCACGTGGTTCTCGGACGTTCTATGGCAGTGAATGATGAAATCCTCCAATTAGCAGGCTCCCAAGACAATGTCCATGACTGCCCATCAATTATGTTCCGGATGGTCCTTTCGCTCAACCCCTGATGTGCACTGTTGGCCGTAGTAGTCCACTTGAGTTTGGGAAGGCACGATCAGGCCTGTCCTCTTGCAAATGCACAGGGCTGGAGATCATATCGACCAAGATCTGGGTGCAGTTTCGGAAGGCTGAGGAAAAAAACCTTTTCAGGGCTAAGGCTAAGGACCAAACAACGCCACAAGGTTGGTTTGAGCGGAGGCGTTCTTGCGCAGTTTCACCCTGCTCGTCTGGATTGTGCTGGATCTTGCAAAATCTGTGGAAGACCGGTTCTTCCTTTCCATTCTTCACATCCAAGCTCTCCGCTGCGACACCTCTACCACCGTCCCGGACCAAACTGACCTGGCCAAGGAACATGAAAGACCTGAAGGAGTTCCAACATCCACCCTGCAGGGACAAGGTGTTCAACAATTGATCATGCGCCACAGTTGGGCAAAACCAAATCATTGAAATTTGAGTTGCGTAAACCAATGCAGTGCCAAGCCTCAACCGTTATATAGAGGTAAGCGGCTGCAAACTGTGTGGGTATACATATGCGTGGACAAGCATACGTATTTTAAAAAATATATGCTAGCCTTTTCTGGGATGCGTGATCAAACTCACGGCGCACTTCAACTAAGTATGCAATGAGTTGGAGTATGCAAATCCTACAGCCAGCATACACAAGGGCATTTGCATATGGAAGCAGGTTTGCATTGGATGCAAGGAGGTTGCTTTAGAAAGCGCGCGCCGGGAACGAAGTGACCAAGTGTAGAGATGCTGTAGGGGAAAAGTTGCCAGCTGTCATAGGGGTCCAACAGAGGAAGCAAATAAAAACAAAACAGGGACAGATAGGCTTCATAATTGACTGTACATTTTTGATCATTTTTGGGAACCTATATTTTGACCAAAGTTTCGACCTACATCCAGAGATCCAACGAAAAATGTTGAAATGACCGTGCTTATATAAAGTTCTTAATAAGGACGTGACAGTTCCCACAGATCCAGAGAACAGTGTTGAAATGAAAGTTTTTGCATCAAGCGTTTCAATCCAGAAGGGATCCCTCCCAGAGATGTTGAAATGAAAGGTTGTGCGTCAAGCGTTTTAATTGTGGACGTGATCATCCCCAGAGATCCAAAGAAAAACTTGTGAAATGAACGTTTCAAATAGAACTTTCTACATTCCCACAGGTCCAGAGAAAAGCTTTTTAAATGAAAGCATTTGTATATAAGTTCTTAATATCGGATGGTGACCCTAGCACTGCGTTATATTTTAGAACTCAATTAGATGTAAAGAAAGAATTTAAAGCGATTTCAATTCGAATTTCAATAGAAATCTATTAGCACTCAAGCGGAATCCACTTAGAATTTGGCTTGAAAACAACCAGTATTTCATTAGAATTCAATAAAAACATTTAGTCACAGTTTAAGCCCAGAATCCAATTAAAATTGACAAGTTTCAAGCAATGAGTATTCAGTTAGAATACAACCAGAATTCAGTTGGAAATTAAATAGAACTCAATGAGATTTCAATTGGAGATCAGGCAGAACAAAAATAGATGTCAATTATTAGAACTCAATTGGAATTTGCTTTGCACCCAATCAGAGTTTAATTAGGATTTAAATCGAATTCAGTAGAACTAAAATCGAACGAAAATAAACTGGAGTTGAATTAGAATCCATTCAGAACTTTTTTGGCAAGCAACTAGCATCTACATAATGAGAACATATTGGAATTATACTAAGCATTAGGTGAAACTTACGTTGAAATCATTTGAAGGTTGAAGATTTCACAGGACTCTTGGCAAGAAATCGTCAATCCAAACCCTTGGATTGAAGATTGAAGATTTCACAGGACAATCCAGGGATCTGGATTGCAATCTTGCATCCCAAGTCTTCCAGCTGTTCAGGCTTGAAAATCCCACGTCTCACTGTGTTTAAGTATAAGGTTTTGGAAGAGCGTCAAAGGTGGATCTCGGGGGGTACGATATACTATAATTCTTTATACATTAGTAGCAATAGGATAACTTATAACATTTTTGCAATACAGTACTGGTTGGGACCGGAACAAAGACTTATATAGTCACTTAGTCCTCAGCCTCATGTTGCAAAAATGTCTGTCAACGGCACACAGCCTCTGACTCAAACAAGCGGCAAGTCTGACTCAAATCAGCAATGACCCCAATGATCATTTCTGAGACATGTAACTAAAAAGACATTGACTTATCACTTATCATTGTTCGCCCAATTTACTTCTCTCCTCTTGCATGCCTTGCCCCGCCTTCAGTCTTCTGTCCCATGACCTCGTTGCTGAAAGCGCACATCCGCCCAAAGCTGAAGGTCTCGGCCCCAGCGTCAGCCGTGTCATCTTCTTTCGCCTCGTCTGCATTTACATTCTCTCCACCACCCGCGTTGTCGCCCGCGTTAGTCTTGGTCTCGTCCTTGTTCCGATCGTCCGTAGCAGACTTCTGAACGGCAGCCCAATCTTCCTGGACAGGTTCACGAAAGTCGCTCACTTTACTTGTCTGGCAAAAAGCTGACTCGTGAGTCTTCAAGTATCAAACACCCCACTTCAAGGCACCAAGTAAACAAGGACCTATGGCACTACCTATATAGATGATCAAGTCCAAATCAAGTCCATTGGACCCTCATGACTACCCTGGACCCCCAGGCAGCCCAGTGGAACCCACACGTCGGTTCCGTGCTGCACGGTGCCTTGATCACTCGAAGGCGCTCCCCATAGGTGTCGCCCACGTACCTCACCGACCACGTCGCCCACTCAGTCCACCACACCGACCATGTCCTTTCTACCGGATGCCACTGGATGCCACTGGGTTCTGGATGGGACATGATGGCACCTCATGGTTGAGCCATCTTTTTAGGAAGCCATGTTTCAATGACCAGCAGTTGTCCTTGTGTCACTCTTGAGTAGCCGTGTACCACTTTTCTCCACTCCCCGCTTCACCCGCTTGCGGCACTTGTAGCAGGAGCCGGTGTAGCTCAGCAACTTCCGCCAGGCAGCGGCGGTGCCCGGCGGCAGATTGGGCCTGGTCCATCCATTTTTGAACGGTCAAAAACGGTGAGGAAAAACATGGAAAAACGATACAGAACCGAACCATGGAAAAAAATGGCCTAGACAGAATTCGTGCCAGTTTGTAGGCTTTCAACATCTGCGCAAAAGTTCCCATGGTAATTCCCTTCTGTCACGTCGAGCCGCACATTCTGCACCATGAGCTCATTGAAAGCATCCAGTACTGCGTCCACTCGTTGCTCGGTGATTTCATTGTTCAAATGCCTCAAGAAATCGACATCGACGACCTTTCGCACATCAGTGCGCGGGAGGGGGTGCTTTTCGACCCATGTTCATGCCATATCATGCCACATATTGCAATATCATGCAATCATCGATGGTTGCGCCTCCTGAGACTTTGTGGCGTCCGATCTTCAATGCCAAGATGGCACAGTTCAGGAGAAAAACAACTCATCCGACGTACCCAGCCCATCCCCAGGAATCAATATCTTCGCATCCAAGGGGCTTGAAGGCCAAGGTTTCCACATAGATCTTCAGCTCGTTGGGGTCTTCAGCCTTCTCTAGGAGCAGGCGGAAGCAATTGAAAAAGCGCAGGGACACCACTGCGCGGGGCGTTGTGAAATTCTCCTGGCGACACAAGGCCGGTGCGGCCGGCTCTCGACAAAACAACACTTGAATGCGGTGGATTGGGAACACAGTATAACGTAGCAAATGTCCCCCTCATACTAGGTACATCTGGGCACCTCAATGTTCAAATGTCTTGAAACACACCGTTTTTTCATCATTATACCCAAGCATGCGACGTTAAAGCCTGCAGTCATTTGCCCAGTGCCATCTTTTTTTGGCTTCAACGGAAGCCAAGAAAACACAGAGAAGACCATGGCAACGAACACTCAAAATAGACTGCCCAAGTTGACTAAGTCATCACACCTCTCTGGGAACCTCAATGCTTTTGGCGGAGATCGGTCGCTTTTTCTGTGAAAGCTAGGCCCGCAATTGCACCCTGCGTCTTCATGTAGCCATGTCTGCACTCAATGAGGTTGCTTGGATGATTTTGAAAGGAAAAGCAACGTGTTGCTGAAGTTGGTTTATTGGTGTCTGGCAAATGTCAAATGGAACCAGTAGAAACCAGGTATTTGAAGGATTTGGAAGGTACGATTCACAACATCATCTTGAAAGTTGGTGAGCTTTCCCGCATATAATTACTCGATTATGCTCGCAGCTTATTATCTCCACCCTGTGCAGGGGTATGATCAATTCACCAGGTCAAAGTTCAAAACAAACTACATCATACACCAATATAATACCATTATAGTCCAATTACTGTCGATGATTAGCTCCCATGACTTTCAGGTTTCCATCATACCTGGCACCCTCATTACCCTTCCACCAGCAAACACATCGACCCATCCCATACTCCTTGATTGCCACCAGTGCGTGAATCTTCAAACCGTAGATCGCATCACCCATTGCCTCGCCAGACCAGGTCTTGACACAAGTACCAAGTGCCGCTGCACGGCAAAAGATCTGGAGCAATCCAAAGGGTTTCCAACTTCCTGTGGACAGAAGTACGAAAACAAAAAACACAATCACAATTGACGATATGTGTGTGTGTGTGTGCGCCTGTGAAAGCACGGCGTTATTATTAAGATGTTCTAAATCACAGACCTAGGTGAAACGCAAAGTAACAAAACTAATTGACGAACTTGATGATTTTTGGTGCCTGCACGAGGAACCAGCTTCAGGGTGCTGGGGACACGGATTGCCCCTGTGCTGGTGCACCCATGGTGCGCCCATCAACACCATTACACGGTAATAAGCTCACCTTAAACCTGTTCCCCCATGGCCATGGCCCTGAGCCAAAAACCCGTTGGAGATGCACCACCCGGGCCTCCGCGCTGTCCCCCACACGGCGCGATCGTTCCCGGTGCCTCGCGATCGTTCCCCAAAGCTGCCAAGACCATGTCAAAGGATTTGCGTAGAACTGTGGCTTCAGTCGACGACCTGGAGATTCGCTGCGCGTTGGCCGGAAATCCAAGGACAGGGGCCACCCTCCCAAGGCCCCGTCCCTAAAGTCGAAAGCCTTTGGGAGCCCCGTCGAGTACATGTCATAGGCTCCAGGGTTGGTCATGGAGCAGCACCCCTAAGGGGCCATGCGTTTTGAGAGGTCTTTAATGGTTTTGACATGAGCTGTCCTTGTCCTTTGGTTTGCGGCTCGGTGTAAGTTGGGTGGGGTGGCCTGGGGGTTGGGGGGATAATAACCATCGTTTCCTGCGCTACGCCAGTGCTATGTTTGCGTTAAGCACAATCCATTCACGCGCATGACGCCAGGCCTAGGTTCTGAGCTTCTGGGGTAACAGGAAGGAAGAATCAGGATTTCAGAATAATTACAACTTAGATTCGGTCGTCTCGGAGTCCGAGTCTTGCCTGAAAGTTCCAAACTAAGAAGTTACCGCGGCAGGAAATGGCTACACATATGATCTATTACATGTGTTCGGCAATTCAAGAAACACACCCTTTGGCCTGGGCAACACGTTGCATTCCAAAACCAAAGAATTCACGCCGGGACGACTGCTTCGTTCACAAGCTTCACAACAACTCGCCGCACGCCACAAACATGAGGTCCAAACCTCCGAGTTGAGTAAACATGCCGCAAGCGCATTCCTTCAACACGCCGTGTGCCTTTTTCCGGGAAAAATACATTTCCATGTGGAGTAGGATTCTGCAGGATTCTGTAGGTATGGGAGCAATGATGCCTGTTTCATTTCACGACACCTTTGAATTTCGAGATTCTTTCTTAAATTCGACGTAGCTGATACACACCCAACATGAGACACGAATTCCTCCGAAACTTAGGACCGCAAAAGCACTCTATCCAAAAGTGTTCAACACTGCAGCAAAAACACCTAAAATCGAACCTTCCGAGCAACCCTTACGGCACTTCCACCTAAAAGAAACAACCTATTCAGTCTATTCAATCCAAAAACATCCAAACACGTGGGAAAATTAGAATAAGATATCAACAAACGACAACTTCAACAAAACACTCCAACACACCGCCCCTTACAGGCGCTGCAACCTTGTTCATGGTTCCATGATGCCTGAGTCCCCCGACAAGGCCAGCTGATTCATCGTCTCGCCGAACCCCGCTGCCCCGTCACCGACTTGTTGCTTCCCTCGGCCAAACCAGGTCGGAACCCAGGATTCAAGTCGGTCCAAGTCTCCCAAGGTTTCTAGGGGAAGTCTAAAGCAATCTCTCTTCTCTGAGCATGATTAGCTTTCTTTTACCCAGAATTTTGGACATCACATGGTGAATCACATGTCACATGCACAAAGCGATGATGGCACGATGTGATAGGCGTTCCAATGGCTTGGAGCCCAAGTGCCCGAACCTTTGTTTGTTTACACCCTTGTAGCCCACGCTTCAACAAGATTCAAAAGGCATCAAAAGGCCCTCCTTTGCCTGTGCTCGCCCTATCTATCTGGCCTTCGGGATCAACGCCGGCTCCAAAATCCGAGTCCATGGCATCACTCAGTGCCTCGTCCACCACAGACATGGTCTCATCTTCCGCACCACCGGCGACCACCGTCTGCAAGACTTCCGTGGGTTCGCGGGAATCCTGCGACAAACCGAGGTGAGAATACGGAGCGGTCTCCGCGGTGAGGGGAGCTCTCGCAAGGCTGCGCAAGAAGCTTGCTACCCAAAGCACTCACAAACGACAAGGAGATGAGCCTGGTGAGTTCGTGTTCTGCCGTGCGAACGGGAGAAGGATGGAAGGCCAAGATCAGAGCATCCAAACATCTTAAAGCTTCTTGTTACTACTAGTAAGGCACCTGTTACTACTAGCGTGGCACTTGTTACTACTAGCGTGGCACTTGTTACTACTAGCTTCTTGTTACTACTAGTAAAGCACTGTTACTACTAGCGATGCACTTGTTTCAAAGAGCAGTCCGGTCCCGACTTGAACTCTGTCATACTCCGGAAGTCAAGTCCTGTGGGACTTCTTGGTCAACTGCGGGTGACTTCATCTCTCTGCACTTGAAAATCTGACGAAGCTGTCCCCACGGAACCCAGCACGCTTGGCACGATGAGATCAGAAAAGCTCTTTGAGTCTTCGAAAACGGCTGCGGTGCCCGGTGGTGCTATGTGAGGACTTGCCAGTAAAACTTCTGGCTCTTCTCTTTAGGCAACGCATGCTATACGCACAAGTGTCACTTGACGTTTGATGATTGCCGCACTGCACTTGCAAAGGCTGGCAAGAAACTGGTCGACAACCTGCCTTGAAGACATCAACGCAGATCTGATCAGCAACACCTCGGAATTTGTGACCCCACCCTGTGTGACCCGATCGCTGATCTTGATGATGCTAGGAACTCTTTCGTCTGTGATTTTCAGGAGGTCCCTTGTGAGGTTGGGGGCTCTAACAAGCCTCACGACCCTTTCTATCAGGAGTTCTTTCGAACCCTCTAGGACTCTGCGATTCCCCACTTGTCTGAGAAGGTCCACAAAACTTGGCTCTCATCCAGAGGTCCAGCTCGCGCTTGCAAGTCTTTTTCTCTGATCGAGTCATGAGGGCACCGTAGCTTTGAAATGTGGGCAGCGCTGGCAAAGGTGCTGTCTTGAAATGAAGCCTGCACTGGTGGCCACATCACTTGCAACACAAGTCTCCTTCGGTCCAAAATTCACGCGCAATGAAAATGCCCATGTATTGCCACACGACAGCCTCATGCAGTCTGCATGGCCGATTTATCTATTTAAATGTACCAAGCGCCAAGGCTAACTCCCTCCCAAGCCCTCGAACCAGACCCATGGTCCCGCCCGCAAGCCAAAGGCTGAGAGAGGGACACAGCCAGCACTTGGGATCGCCAGATGTCCCAGTTGATGGAAAACCACTTAGTGAGGTTCGACATCATGGTGTGAAGAGCAGATCTGAGGACTGTAAAGACTTCAGTAGAGACTTGGGACATCAGACAAAGTATGAGTACGGCACCTAAACGGGAGACTGTGCGCATGTTGAGGACCAGACACCTTGGGTGTCGAGGTCGCTGAAAGTCAAAGGCAACAAACTGGATGAAACACTTCAAACCTGGCATTAGGGGGTCCAAACCCAAGAAAACTCAAACAGTCAAACAATGTCAAACACCATCAAACACCCTAAACACCGAAACAACATGACAGTCACTACACAAAGATATGGTTGCTCTTTGTCTTGCGGACCCGTTGCCATATATTGTAACCCTCACCAGCCTTCTTGGAGGTGTTGTTTTGCGTGGGCACCCCGAAGAAAAACGGGCTGGGCTACTTTCCAAACGGAGGGCACTCAGGTAATTCGCAAAGCCTTTGAAAGATAGCACAGCGTAGCTGCAAACCTCCACTTTCTCACCCATGCTCAGGATCTTCATCTGGATGCGTTGCTCGGCTATCCTTGTTTGGCTTTGCTCCTCACCTGACGGCGGAGTCAACACGGCGGAGTGTTTCTCAACGCCGGGGGGCGCGAAAAAAGAAGCGAAAAGGGAGCTCAGCTGTAGCGTGGCAGCGAACTCACCCGCACCCCCGCGGAGAGTGAGTGCAACTCTCAGTGAATTATGGCGCATGCTAGGGCGGTTGACCATAGCTCTGCATCAAGGCTGGAAAGTTGACAACTCACCGGAGTCGGGAAAGCACATGAATGAATGACTGCTATTGACTGGTCACAGGTTTGTGAATCTAACCAATCCAATCACCTTTTCGCAGTCGTGTTTGCCCTCATCATTTGTTCTGGAGAATGCTTCGTCGAATCTCATGGAGCATGCTCAGAAACGACCCAAATACAAAGCAAAGAGTCGTAAACAAAAATCTATGCAAACCTTCCCACCTTCACCCACACCTTCCTTTGGGATCACTACACCGACCGCCCCGGCTGCAACCCATTAAATCACATCAAACAAAGCCATGGAGCCCGATCAATGGCTGCAACGAAACCACCTCGCATGGCCTCCAGTCCACCTTCAGAACGATGGCCTCCAACCTACTAGCTTCTTGTTAGCATCTCCTCTTCTACTGTTTTCAATTACGGTTTCGGGGATTGTTGACAGGGCTCCACGTGCCCAACAAAAAAACAGTGCATTTATTTATTTGCATGGCTCGTACTGGCGCACCATTCGGTCGGGCAGACCCGATTCTGCCCGACGACCCTTTTCTCACTTGTTGTCGCTGCTGTGGTGGCTGCTGCTCCTGGCGTCAAGGGAATCCTCCACAGATTGCTATTGAACGGTTTGGGCCACCCATCGAATGGGTGGCTCAAAAACTCAACATGACTCAACGCTTCAATGCAGATCTCTGACTCTTCTTGTGGCCTCCGAATGGTCCTGGTGCTCAAGGCTCATTTCAAGCACTGCCGCCGAGTGGCTGGTCATCGCTGCTCACGGTTCCCAAGGCACTTCCAGCTCCAGCTTTTCCTCGTTCCACAGAGCCGATCCACCGGAGGTTCAGTGGGCTGATGCTGAATTCAGGCGATGTCGTCCAGACGTCTGTATGAACCGGTTCGAATCTTGGGACATAGCGGGAATATTTAAAAGGTGAGACATGGCTTGAAAGCAAGCAACACCACTTGGAGGCCATGGCTAGTAGGTTGGAGGCCATCGCTATTTGTGATGAAGCCCAAGATTGAGCATCTCTTTGTCCTCCGAATTCGTCACTTCGATGTTTCTCAACCGAGATCGAGAGAGACAGAGAGAGAGAGAGAGAGAGAGCGAGCGAGCGCGCGACCAAGCGGCCCTTTCCAAGGTACTTCTGCAAGGACTTCTGGATCCTCGGTCTGCACTTCAGGGTGCTGCAAAATGAGCCCTGGCGGTCAAGCATGTCAAAGAAAAAAACCCTCATCGTTTGGATCCATTTCGGGAGCAAATCGGTGTTGAATCCGACAGTCGGAATGGATGATGTAATTGTGATGCTTTTCCACTTCCAGACTGGGGGTGAGCATGACAGCTCTCTTGGTCATGTGCTTTTCTCCGCCATGCATGACGCCTAATTAGGGATGAACAAAGTGTCTTGAACAACACATGTTGCGTGCTGTTGTTTCCGTCCGGTGGAACCCGCCATGCTCGTGATGTGGATGTTGGTTTCTATGCACATTGCAAAGCGCGAACCTTGCGATATACTACCATGCAATACCAACTTGTATCTGAGAGTTTCATGCGTCTCAACTGCAGGCTCAGTGACGTTCGTTGGACCACCCTGAGGCACCGCTTGGATCAATGCAAGAACTCTTGTAGCAAATATCTTTGGGGGGGGTGAACTCATAAGCCAAAAACAACAATGAAGCCCTCCCCCGTGAGGGTAATTTTGTCACAAAATGTCAAAGTGGGATAACCAACTCAGCAAAGGCAAAACGTAGATAGCACCAGCCCACATGAAGTCATCAAATTCAAGAGGCTCTTTCAAGAGTCTTTCATCATCTTGACCTGTCTCGTCAGACTAAGGGTTTCTGAACAAGGCCCGGGCTACCCAGACCGCCCTCCGGAAAGCATTCGATATAGCTGAAAAGCCATCTCCAGTCGTGTGATCCCTTCAACAAGCCAGCCTGGCTTCCAGCCACGGTCACCCAACAAGCGGCCTTTCACTCTCTCCGTGCAAAGGCGTACGAAAACCCATTGCGATCGGAAAAAGGGTCAGCAAGGGGCCACGTGGTTGTTGGAGGCACACGCCCCAACTTTTCAGGACATCTTGAGGTCTGTTCATCCTGAAAAATAATGAAAAATACCCCCACCGTCCGGCAGATCTCAGCGCTCGCTCCGCGCTCGCTCCGCGCTCGCTCCGCTTGGCGCGGCCCCGGGGGCGCTCGGCCCTGAGCGGCGCTCGTGTTAGCGTGGCCAAGACTCCTCTCGATGCTGTCCGCCTCACTGGCCAATTTCTCGGGCCAGGGCAAATGCGGATCCGTCTTCCCACCAAAGCGGATGATCTGGTCCTGCTGGCATGATCGATCGATCGATCGATCGATCTTTCGCACAAAAACACAGTGACACCGTGGAGTGGAGGCGTTCACATTTTTGTTGTTTCTTGTACATGTATATGTTATCGGCTTCGTTACCGGCCCACGTTTTGGGTTATTTCTGTTTCCATTCATCGGTTTCATGATATGTAATGATCGGTTTCATAACATTGTCATCGGTTTCACAACATGGTAATCGGTTTCATAACATTGTCTTTGATTAGTCGTGTGTTTAAAATGGGGTGGGGGGGGGTGGGGGGGTTGTGATGGAATGAGGACGTGGATGTCATGCTGAGAACATTGTCATCGATTTCACGATATGTAATCTGTTGATATCTGTTGCCCATTCCAAAAGCGAATGGAGCAAGCCTATGAGCGTTGTCGCCTCGCTGGTACACAGCAGATTGACAGATGTTGGTACCATTTGAAAAAGTTTTTGCCGACGCAGATGAAGACACGTCAGGGTGAAACCCTGAACAGGAAGATCTGGGAGAGAATCTTCCAATGGATCTATCGGCATAATTCCAGAGCATGAAACCGCTTGAAGCACTCGAAGGAGCAAAATGAGTGTATGGAACTGTTCGTCGTCCCTCGCATAATTTGCACTGTTTAAAAAGTGCCTAAAACGCAGGCGAGGTGCGACCTGCGATCACAAACGCACCGTTGCGAAAAGCCGTGTCACCAAAAACACGGTGGGAGATAGGGGGGAACTGGTGCCGAAAAAAGGGGTGGACGGAACGGGGCGTCAGGGTCCGGGTGACGGCTCTTTCCATAGCATGCTGAAGAGGTAAGTTGCTGTCCGATTGAATAGTTTGGTGGTGGGTGGGGCCTTGGGAAACGACCTCCTGTGCCTCGCTACGTGCTTAATTGGGGCCTATAAACATTTAAGTCTTTCCTGTGGCCACAGCGGCCATGGCTCTAGTATGTGGCGTCTTGTGCCAATGCGTAGGGCGTTAAGCGGCAAATTCACCACGTATCTTGCATCGACCCAGTAACTCCTTTGCGACCGGATGGGCCAAGGCCGGCTCGAAGTCCTTGATGCCTCAGGGATGGATAGTGAGGATTGGACAAATCTATGGTGTGGGTTGAAGTTGGCCCCTCTGGATTTCCTTCTTTAGCCTGTAGAAGGACACGCCAGTTCCTATAACATATTTTGTCCCTTGCTCATGTGAGCTCGGTCTTAGATGCAAAAATCGGTGCCCAGGCGTCAGTTGTAGGTGTTTCTCCTGTGTGTTGCAGCCTGTTGGTCTTGCAGTCACATCCCCATTTTCTCCATGTCTCAAAGGCTCAAAGGTTGAAACGAGAGAAAAAGGTTCTTCTCGAGATGCATTGACATATTCAGCAGTCCAACTCTAGCAAACAGTAAACATAAACAGTTCCCCAAAGAGCCAGCTCTCCATAAGAACCTTGTTTTCGGTGCGTTTCCCCCTATAGACAGCGCTCGCCTCCGGCCAAGCCGATGTCACCTTCCTCGAAGTCCACTTTGCTATCCAAGTTGAGGGAATTCATGAACCTCTGCCAGCGTGTCAATCGCACCGCCTGGAGCCAAAGACGCAGGCAGGCTGCTTCGACAGGGTGACGCCAAGGCATACCATCCAGCGCACCAAAGGATGGGAAAGGATCGGAAGGTTGGATCCTCGTGCATCACTCCCTTCCATCCCTTGTCTATAAAGGATTCTATCAGCATTGGTGGCTTTACCAAAGGAGGCCTGCCTATGTCCAACCTGGTTGGGTCTGTTTCGTCCTTTCAATAAGTATTTTTGTTGTCAGGTTGCATCTTTATGCTTGCTCTTTCTGAATTCTCTGATGCCCCTACACAAAACACCAAGTGTGGAGTGCAAGCCAGGGGTGTCCATCTGGCACAGGAACTCAGCGGTCTTGAAGCCACTTCAGGTGTTCAATGGGCAAGTTTGCGCCAACAAATGCTGGCATGGATCAATCATTAGAAATACTAAGTACATTTAAACATACAATAAAAATCAATAAAATACGACTTTGCATTTTGCAGTACAATCATCAAAAAAAAAGGAACATGCACGCAACATGTATATAAGGAAGTTGTCATTTGATGCGCATTGATACGGGTGGGATGGGAAGTTGGCGCCCGTGTCTTTTGGAGCAACCTCTTGTGGTTGCGGGATAGCCCTACCGACCTACGCTTCGCTGGCCTTCAAAAAAGTTGGTTCGGTGGGTTTTGCCGGTCGCAGTTCGAGGTCATTTGCATGCTCCAACAAATACAATACAATCCAACCAAAATAGCCAAATAAGAAAACGAACACATCAAAACAATATTCAATCAAAACTAAACTCAAACAAACAACTGACATAATTTGTTTTTCACAAAAATGCAACCGACGACAAAAGTACACCACGAACATACAACAATTTACAAAAAACGGGTTTGCGATACTAACTGTCTATATAATTGTTTTGGTGTTTTTTTCCGACAGCTTCTTCTGGGGTACTTGCCGATGTTGCGGCCAGATTGCCTGTGCTTTTGCTGTGCCACAGCACCAATGCTCAAATGTGAGAAAGACGTTGGTGGGCACTGGTTGGACTGTGGCCCTCATGTGAGTATGTTGTTTGGGAACCATTACTAGTTGGGACTTAGAACCGTATATATATATTATATATACAGAAAGGTGCAATTATTTCAGGACTTCTAATGTTTTCGTGTTTCTTAGCCTGTAGCTGGAACCGGGGGATTCAACGTTAGACCATTACCTCGCAACTCATTGAAGGTGATCAGCTCATATCAGGACATCACCCCCTCCAGGCCCTACCGACACTGCGATCCCTTAAATGAGAGAGAGAGAGAAAGAAAAAAAGAACAAAAAATACACGAGAGAACTCTTGACGAACTGTTTGGCGTCCTGACGAACTTCGGAGTCTTTGTTAAACGCGTCCTTGTGCAACGAACTCCCGCCAAATAAACCTCGGTTCGATGGTTCCATGGTCCATGGTGACTTCAACATGGAGAACACACGGGGCGGGCGTTCTGCGGCGTTCAACGGCCAAACAGCTTTCCACGCCCACCGAGGGCCTTAAACGTTTCGATGATGATCTCACCGCGAGCCAGCCTGGCGGTAAAAAACGTGACTTGGGCTCTCGATGCGTGAGCGTTGTGGCGGGGAGAGGCTGCGGAAAAAAAAAAAAAAACATGTCCTTCCATAACACCTTTTTGTTGGTGTTTGTGCATGTTGTTTGATAGTTTTTGTCTCCCATGGTCTCCTATGCGCTGGGCCGTTGTCCACACAATTGTTGCGCCTGGCGTGGCCTTTGATGTCTTCTGCCAGCGAAGTGTACACCCCACAGAATTGCCTCACATGATCTCACATGTGCAGGTCACAAGTTCCGGGAGAAGTGCAGGAATCCAAGGTGCCCTCCTGATGGCAGCCTCTTGCGGTAAGGTGGGCGGGGATTGGCTAACGGTTGTCATGATTTTTTCATGATGTCTTGGAGGAACCGGACTATTTAAGCCTGAGTCTTAGGCTTTCACCAGCTAAGGCTTTGATTGCTGTATTTTCCACCTGACTCTGAACGCCATCCGAAGAGGCTGCTGAAAAAGACCCTCTTCAGCGGCTGCTTCAGACCCATAGAGAGACCCACAGCATGTCACAGAAAGTGCGGTCGACATCGGTCAGGTGCTGGACGTGCTAAGGCCCAAGGGTGCAGTGCAGTAATAGATCATCCAATATAGATCTATATAATACTATATATATACATTTATATAGTACAAGATGGATGAGTACTGAGTCCCCGAAGCATTTCTCTGAAGCCTCAAACTGGAGGAAGGATGATTTCATCAATGAGTCTTACATCCCATCTCCGCGGCTTGCAGTGGAAGGAACGACACCAGGAGATTGAAAAAGAAGGTGTAGACCATCATCATGAAAAGGACGATCACCTCAGACCGGCTCTCCAGCTATTGCCTTGCACTTGCACTATATAGACAATGTATATCAATGTATATAATATTCTATCGAGAGTAGTCATGTTAGGGGAAAGAGAACCAAAAACAAGCCTTTTCTTCTTGTACGTCATATGTACTGATGATCCCACTTTTGCTAACAAAAAGAAAACAACTCATGGAAGAACGTGTGTGTCGCTTCAGGGGGGCATCCATGAACATCCATGAGCACCCCCAACCCCTCCCAACTCCCCAATCGCCGCAATCTCGAAACTCCCAATCCTTCCAAAAAGTCGAAGACATCTTGAGCAAAAAATAGCACAAAACATCTTGAGATACAAGGAGATCTAACAAGATCCAACAAAATCCAAGGAGCCCCTAGTAGCCTCTTGTTCCTACAGTAGCAGTACGGCCAGGAGCCCCGTTCGTAGCGTCCGACCACTTCGTAGCGATGCCCGTAATTGCTCCGTTCGTGGCGTCCTTGTTCCCAGTAGTATGGCCAGGAGCCTATAGTAGCGGCCTTGCTCCTAGTAGCGTTGCCAGGAGCCTATAGTAGCGTCCTTGTTCCTAGCATGATCGCATCACGACCCCCACGAATCCCCTTTAAGCCTTCGTCCCAGGTGCCACGATCAGCAAGGGGCTCTCGGCCGCGACGGTCTGAATCGGTGCCTGGAACGTGTGTTCGATGCACTGCCGCTCGAACATCGTCTCTTGGGAAGGACATGTGGATATCTACCGTCCTCACCAGCCAACACTCTTTTCGAAACAACTCTCTTGGGAAGAGAAGGATGTTAGAGTTCTTTCGGCTGGAAGACGGTGGAGCATGGTGGTTAAGTGGCGTTCAGATCCAAGCAGCTAGGTCCATTGCTCCAAAGGACATGCGGATGAAGGTGCTGATCGACGATCCGACATTTGACCATTCCTCAGTTTGAGCTTCAGGTCTTGATCCTCACCAGGTGCATGCAGCATGCACAAAGCTACGGCCAGGCATGGTGCATGAAAATGGACTGTCCAATTCTGGCGTGCAATGATGTGCATGCATGCAAATCCGAGTGCACAAAGTCTCAGAGTGACAGCACATATCATGACATGCTGTGACATGCACCCAGCTGCACTTGCAACCCTGCTTGCTGACAAAGCTTCTGTGTTTGAAATTGCCTGAACCTGGCACGATATGTCACATCAATTCTAGCCTTGCACTGGACCATCCTGATTATATATTAAATACATTTATACTTACATTTATATACCAGTAGGTTTTTGCCAGTATCTAAACATAATTAGGCCATTTGGGAGTATTGTACGACATGATTTTTCCTTCATGTCATTCGCACGAGCATGCCAAGCGTAATCACCAGGGTGAGTCTGTCCCACTACTTTGGATCAGCATTTCTTCAGCATGACTGGTGCCTCACGCGTCATGCCGCTGACCGCAAAGGAGAAGGTCAAGATCGTCAGCAAGACCACGCCGAAGCAAAGCAGCACCTGTCGAAGGCATGGCTTCAGCAGCGATCTACCACTATGCAGGTCAAACGTGGAAACCCACTTGGCAAAAGAAAGTTGATGGCATATGCTCAAGGATATTCAGCCCACAATTGAATTGCCAGGAGGAACCTTCTGAATTCAACATGAGAACAACACAAGAACATAATGACAACTGCTCAACTTGCAACTCCCTGATAGGCAATGTGCACTTGCAAGTATGCAGCATTGCCTTTGCAAGGCTGTCCCCACAAGTCCAGCATGTTCTAGCTGTTCATTGGGCTGCTTGCATCGTAGTTTGATGAAATCTGATATGGCCTGAAGGGTGCCACTTACAAATCTCCGAACAGGGCCCCCCTTACGTGCCAGGCTAGGCAGGACCTCAGTGGGCCGAATAAAAAACACTGTGTTTCTTCTCTGTTGTTTTTTGGCCCGGGGGGTAAGGCCGCTAAGAGGAAGAGATAGCTAGTGAGCTAGGACAGCTAGGACACAGGATAGAGGGCTCAGAGGAGCTTCCTTCCTTGAAGATGCGCTCGCACTGATGACTTGGCTCCTAGATTTTTGAGGAAACCTAACGTGTTTCCAATGATGTTTCCAATTAAACTGAGCTGTTTGTCTTTAGTTCCTGGCTCCTCATCGTTATGAATGTATGGATTGTGGTGTCCTTCCGACGTTCCAACCGTCGTGGCGCCGAGTTGTGCTGTGCCTGTTCGATGGCATGGAGGCACAAGACGCGGTACTCGGAGATCCGAACGGAGATACTGCCGACCTCCACCATCAAAATCACATACCTCAATGGCAGTACCTCTTAATTGGTTTCGCTCTGTTTTACAGGTAGGGCTCCACAGAGATTCAAGGAAAGCAATGGAAAACATGTTGAACATGCATATTGTAACAGTTTGGAAGGGTGGTGATTCTGGAAGTTTCTGGATGTTCATTCATGTCATGCTGCTCGAGGTAGGGCGGATGGCTCTGAGTGTCTCCCTTCAAGATCTGAGTGAAGACCCTGCCCTATTGACCCTTCATGTGGCCTGTTCAAAGCGGACATGGAATGAGGGCCCATGAAGCAACCTCCTTGTCGGAGGTGTGAAAATTCACGAACATATGGATCCAGAATGAACCTAACTGGTCTGCAACGTCGAAACGTACAATGCTATACAGGCGCGATGCATCAACGCGATTCTTCATCTGATTCATCTGGGCGGTCAACCTGTGTTGTTTCAGATGGCCGTCTTTTCTTCCTTCAGTCAACTACTGCTGGCCCAGCGGCAAGAAAACACCGATGATCACAAAGATCTCATAGAGGAGGCCTCAAGTGATGATAAACACGAATGAAGGAGGATAGAATTGAAAAAAAAACTGTTGCTGTAGATTGAACTTGTTTGTTCTTTGTATTGTTCTCTTTGCGCATTGTTTTTTTTCATAGGTTTGTCCCTCTTACCATGCTCACTCGATGGGAAACCCCTGCTGGCCACCTTCCACCTTCATCCACTCACGTTTCACCTAGAGCCTTACAGCAACTTGCAACCCTTAGAAGGCAGCTCATCATCTTATGCTAAGGTGTCTTCCGTCCTTTGATTTGTCACGTGTCAAGTCTTCGCTTGACTAAGACAGGCCTATAGGTTTTTGGCCGTCGGGGAACAACATCATACTTTCGACCTTTTTGAATTACACAACAATGACCGGCGCAAGAAACTAACCTGAAAGTGGAAAGCACTGGAATGGTTTTGGGCAAACAGTACCCTAAGAAACTTCCGGTGTTCCTCTGACTGGCCGCTGGCCCTTTTAAGGGTCTGATGCGTGGAGATAGTTGGAGCTCTTGAGCAAACAACGGAGACCAATCACTGAACGGTTACAAGGGAGTTACAATTTTCCTCCAGGACAATCCAACATCACAAAACACCACCTTCGTCGTCTTGAGGTAATATGTGGTGGCTGAAGCCCTGTTTCCACACCCCTTGCAGGCTTGGAATCACAGGAAACCAGCTCTGAAAAACCCAACAGCCCTGTTCAGGGCTTCCGAGTAGCTCATCGTGTCGGTCCATTTGTCGCAGCGGAATTCGATCACGGCCTGCGAAGGCGCCGGTCGAGCCTGAAAACGCCTGTTTTCCGTGCTGCGCGGGCGTCGGAGCGCTAGTCCTAGCGGTCGAAGATGCGAAACTGTCCTTAGGGAGCTGAAAGTGTTCTGTTCACAGGGTTGCTGGCACATGAGTGAACCGTTCTGAAGTCTTTACAGAATGCCTAGCACGTTCAAGTGCAAGAATGGGTGTTTTCTGGGGAAAGCGGTCTTGCAAGATCTTGCTCTACAATTTGACAATTCCACTTGGCTGGAACATGTCCCTTCACTCACCCGTAGAGGTGCACAACACCAGTTTCGTAAATGTTTATCTCTATCCGTGTGAAACCCTTACCTTGAAATCCAAGCAAATCATATCAAATCCTTGTGTCTGTTGGGGGGGGCTTTCATCCAACCCTCGCAACTCATTTAGAAACAACATTGTCCACCCAAAAGAAGCACCCAACTGGTGGTCGCAGGTCACGGAATTTCGGCCTCTGAATGTCCAAGGCAATGGAACATCGGTTCCACCTAAGCCGGCCGTGGTCTGCTGCGGTGTTTGGGGTTCACAGGCCTCCTGAAGGAATTCGGGTTCCACAAGGATGAAAAACCACACCTGCGAAGGGTTCTCCTTCAAGAAAGGCAGCCTCATCATCACTGTCACCTTCATCAACACCAATGTCATTGTCATCATCATCGTCATCACGTCACCATCACTGTCATCATCGTCATTGTCACGGGTCATCATCATCAATTGCATAAGTGCAGGGGCAACACCTGGTATATGACTCCTACACAGGTACAGGTGTTTGGATACAGGTCTTGGGACACAGGTGTGGGGGTATAGGTGATATAAGAGTTGGGATACAGGTGGTGCAGGTGTTGAGATACAGGCGGCACAGGTGTTAAGATATAGGTGAACACGCCGAACACGCCGACAAAATTCACCTACACAACTACAACTTCGAAATTTTTAAAAATCTAGAGGCGACCTCAAATCTGGCCACTTGGCAGTACAAGTGCAATAAGGTAAGCAGCTTCTGGGAGCTGTGTCTTCAGAGTTCGTTACTTGGTCGCACAAGTGCACCACAGGAAGCAGCTTGTCGGAGCTGTGATTTGAGAACTAGTCTGTGGCACGCGATGTCGGCGTGTCGCTGGCGAACGGGATGATTGGCGGCGCCCACCATTTTTGGCGTTACATTGAATCAAATCTGTGGCGCACAGTGGCGAAATGACGTCTGTGATGTCGCTGTGCCATGCGGTTTTGCGCGGCCTCGGTGGAAAGTGCGCTTGCGTGAGTCCGTGCCATTGGGGGAATGAACACATGCTGGTGTAAATTTGGCGTGACGCTGGGGAGCGGGATGATTGGTGGTGCCCACGAGGCTTGGTATTGGCACCGTTGTGATCATCATGAATCATGACTATTATTATTGCCACCACCACCACCACCACCATCAACATCATAATCATCATAATCATCATTATCAACATCATCTTCAATATTTATCCTCATCGTTGCCTTCTGTCATCTCCTGCTGTGCTTTGGGGCCACCCTGTCGTCTAGTTGGTGGGGGTTAGGTCACAATTCCCTCGAACATCTATATCTTATATATCTTCACCAATTCACCGTGGTCACCAACTCACTCTGGAGCATTCTCTTCCGGGCAGGGGTGACTCCTTAGAGCTGTCCTGGGAGTCCTGGGGCACCCCAACAGTGGCCATCGCCAGAAGGTCGCACATCAAGCAAAAGCTCAGCAAATCAGACCTAGGAAACGAGCGCAGCAAACGGGAATGCAGGTGAGTGGATCGGAATGGATGGCATCCGCAGGATCGGCAGTGTTTCTTCTTTTAGGTGTCGAGTGAAGCTTGAGGCATCTACCCAACGGCGATGCCTTTTCTGGAGGAACGGGGAGGTATTTGGTAGTCGGTCAAGACTCGGGAATGACCCTACTGTCTTTACTCTCTCCATGGTCCATGTACGCCCCCAAAATGTATCTAGCAAGGTTCGAGACTTAGGTCTTGACATGGCAACGATTTTAACATCAAAGGTCAAGGGTCACGTGAAATCTGCGTTTACCTAAATAAGTTCAATTACAGTAGCAGTAGCAGTAATATAGCCATCCTGCCGGCATCTGTCCAAATGTTGGAACTTTTGCTCTGCATGGCTACCTCCAAACAAAAACACAAGGCACTCCTGCCACCAACACAAGAATAGGCATTCTGTGGGCTTGACTTAAAACTTGCAATAGGTGCTAGCCATTAACTAAGCTCGTTTTAGGTTGTATGAGCTTGAGCTACTCTAGCCTTGGAATGACACTTGTTCATGAGGGATATCAGTACAGGTCCCCCTCCACACGATTGGAAGTATATAATTCCAATACATGAGACATGCTTGAACCAGGCCAACCCCCTTATTATATACGTTTTGATCTTGTGGCCCAGAAGAGGGGTGCCCGGCGGGCATGACTCCTTCCTCCATTAGGTGTGGGTGTAGCCAAGTGCCAGATTTCATTCCCCAAAAGCCTCTGACAATCTGCCTCACGTACAATCACTACTCTGCCACCAGAGTAGAAAAAATGACTCTTCATATCTCTTCACGACAGTCTGCTGGCCCCCGAAAGCATCTTCAGCAGTTCGCATCGTAAAGGAACCTCTAAAGGCACCATGCCAATCCGCCTCTCCAATGCCAATCCGCTACTAAGAGCGCGTAACAAAGGCAAAGGAACGATCTGAAGAGGTAGGAGGGGAACTTGAAACAAGCGAGCTTGGTCACAGCCTCAGTGGGAGACCAAGAAAAAGATTCAACATGAGCCAAGGATTGAAGCGGATCTTAGAGGATGTGCATGGGTCCATCCATATGTGATATGTGGTAATTATATGTTATGGGATTCCTGAAGGTCGTTTGAGAGTTCGGATTTTTTGTTCGGGCTACCCCCCAAACCACACCCTAGCTCACCTCGCTTGGTTCCTCTCCAGACTGCGGAGCACACGGGTTCCTTCCCGAGTGCAGTGGAGTAGTGGCTCGCCCCACCTAGAGTTGTCCATTTTCTCTTTCAGGTAGTGCTTGACTCATGGTAACTCATGGCTTTCGGCTGATCCGAAAAGGACCTGATTTGCACAACACCTTATCATCCTCTTATCTTGTCATACCTGATCATAGAAAAAATAACGCCGTGGAACCTTTGTGCCATCGATGCCTGCTTCTTATTGTTTCTTTTCGGGCTTACAAGGTCCTGGACTCATTCACTTGTTACCCAGCTGGGTAGAGAATTCCGAAAGCTTTGAGATGTTGGTCATACAACGGGGAGGTGAACCGTTGATCACAACACTTCTGGGCCGTCCCATGACGAACAAACAAAATGGACAGTGAACATCTGTAATTACTTGTTCTCAGCAGTTCCCCCTTTGACGGTTTGACGGGACGGTTCTTGAAATCCACAACATTCAACAAACAAGCCTGTCTTCTAGCCCGGTGGTACGCAATTGCTCCAGCTTCACCAATGGCTGCCCCACTTACAGCTCCCTATACGCGTGAGACATAAGAAAGGAATTCTTTTGTTCGGGATGGTTGTCCCTCTCTTGTCTTGGGCGTCCGCAAACACAGAGCTCTACGCATCTTTCACTCTAACTTGATGAAGTGCAACCAACACAGCGCCTCCGTGTTGCCAAGCTTCTCCATGGCGGTAGCCCTTGTAGAACTGGCAGCAGTGCCAATAGAGCAATCGGCCGAAGCCAATGGTATAGACCAGAAATCGGAAACCACCAATGACCTTCGACATCCTCAGCTAGGCCAGCCCGGCCGCCGGCTCAAGTTGTACTTGCTATGATGCTGAGAGCTCGTGAGCATGCTCCGGCACCAGTAATAGTGATGATGCTGTGACAGCCGGCAGGGACCAATGATGACTAAAGCCATAATATTGGATACAACCTGATAGAACCGGCAATTTGTGTGGTCAATCTTTGGCCACTTTGGTCATCGTTTCTTGAGGAAGCTGAAGCACCGCCAGGTAATGAGTCATTTTGATACGTTTACACAAGCTCAAGCGAACAGGCATCTCCAAGCTTCTGACACTCCAAACTTGAAGCTTCGATGTGATCTTTCCTGGCATCTCTCCTTTGAATCCACATGATTCCACCTATGAAGCGTCAAGCCTTCCTTAAGCAGCTTGACAGATTGATCCCCCAAAACCGCACGGCCGCGGTTTGAGCGGGCACCATTTTTTGCCGCCCGGCTTCGTGGGGTCAACGATCCAGTCAGGTTGGTTCAACAAGCCTGGCGGAGTGGGCCAAAACAGCGGAGATGCACTTAGGGCTTGGGAAGAGGTTGGATGGATAAATGGAACATGATGAATCACTTAGTGGAGAGATGACCCTTCAAAGAAAACACATACATAACTTAATATATGTATATAAATCCCAACGATCTAATTAAATCATGCTGGCTATCTGGGCACCACATATGGCCATGTCAATGTCTTCCTTAATTTTAAATTGAATGCTAAAAACTATGCGGTCATTGTATGTCCTTGTATGTCGATGTGTTGTGCCACATCCAGTTTGCCAGGCCACATTCGGCCAAGACAAAGATCACGCAGTTGAACATCGTTAACACCCGGTCCATCAAGAAGAAGCGCTTGGCCTGACGATGGCGCTGGGTCCAAACCCCGCCGGTTCGTCGCTGTTCCGTCGGAGCAAAAGAAGGAACAGGCCCAAAGCCCACGGAAATGGCCACCATTCATTTCCCTTTATGGCCACGATCCCTATGTCCATACTTGACATGTAAAAACTCATCATGTAACCTTCTAAAAACCTTTCAAACCACCCCCAAAAGATGTACTAAACCCATCTGACCCGTCTTCGCAAAGAACGCTGGACAACCAAAACGATCATTCCGTCTTCGCCCACCGCTCGCCCGCGACTCCGCTGAGTCCGGCGGACTCGTCCGGAGTGGACTCGGGGACTCCGTGACTGATCGCAGGAGTGACCGTTGGTTGGAGGCCATTGCTACTAGGGTGGAGGTATTAGGGTGGAGGTGGGTCAAGGCACTGATTCTGGTCAAGTACGTCTGTTGATTTTTGGACTTGATACTGATGCACTTGATAGGTTCAACTCGAGATAAAGATAAACATGCGCACCATTACACACATAATTGTCAACAATGAAATGTAAATTGTTATTTCAACAAATCGGATATGTTCCCCAACTGAACGTTTTGTTTTAATGGAATCGGTCTTGGGGGAATCTGTTGGTGATTTGGAGGTGCTTCTCAGCCAAAGCACCAACTTCTCCCAAAGCAAGTCCAAGGAAAAGGTCAAGATCCTGAGCGCGTACGGTGACCGCAGATGTTCGAGGGTCGTGACATTTTTCACTGATTCGAGTCAAACTATGCCTATGCACGGCACATCTAACTTAGACGTTTCTTGAAATTGAAATACATTTGAAGCAGGTCCTGCATGCTAGCAGCCTAGAGTTTGGCACAAGAGCGCAGGCTCTTTCCCATAAATACAGTAGCACCATTGTAGGACCCCGTGATAGCTAGTCAATCATATGCACCCAAACAGCAAATTCAATTCTTCGCGTTATGAAGGAATTGCCAGTTCCGGAAGGAGAGCTCTAGTTTGCCAAAAAGGGTGGTGCTACGTCATCCATTCTGTAGTCTATATATATATATTATAGTCTATATATATATATTATATATATAGTCTATATATTATATATATAGTCTATATAT
>CAXAMN010027417.1:552539-565018 GCA_963970005.1 Durusdinium trenchii | reverse complement strand
AACCTAATAGCAGCCTCCAACCTAATAGCAATGGCCTCCAACCTAATTGCGATGGCCTCCAACCTAATAGCAGCCTCCAACCTAATAGCAATGGCCTCCAACCTAATTGCGATGGCCTCCAACCTAATAGCGGCCTCCAACCTAATAGCAATGGCCTCCAACCTAGTAGCGATGGCCTCCAACCTAATAGCGGCCTCCAACCTAATAGCAATGGCCTCCAACCTAAAAGTAATGGCCTCCAACCTAATAGCAACGGTCTCCAAGCTAGTAGCGATGGCCTCCAACCTAATAGCGGCCTCCAACCTAATAGCGATGGCCTCCAAACTAACAGCGATGGCATCCAACCAAACAGCAATTGGCAATGGCCTCCAACCTAATAGCAGCCTCCAACCTAAAAGTAACGGCCTCCAACCTAATAGCGATGGCCTCCAGCCTAATAGCGATGGATAGCGATGGACTCCAACTCCAACCTAGTAGCGATGGCCTCCAATCCAATAGCAATGGCCTGCAAGCCTCCAACCTACTAGCAATGGCCTCCAACCGAATAATAGCCAACCTAATAGCGATGGCCTCCAACCTAATAGTGACGGCCTCCAACCTGATAGCAATGGCCTCCAACCAATTAGCGATGGCCTCCAACCTAATAGCGATCGCCTCCAACCCAATAGGAATGGCCTGCAACTTCATAGCGATGGCCTCCAACCTACTAGCGATGGCCTCCAACCTAGAAGCGATGGCCTGAAACTACTAGATGGCCTCCAACCTAATAGTGCTGGCCTCCAGCCCAAAAGCAGTGGCCTCCAACCTAAAAGCGAAGGCCTCCAACCAAATAGCGATGGCCTCCAACCCAATAGCGATGGCCTCCAACCTGATAGCAATGGCCTCCAAGCTAGTATCGATGGCCTCCAACCTAATAGTGATGGCCTCCAACCTAGAAGCGTTGGCCTCCCACCTTATAGTGATGGCCTCCAACCTAAAATAGCGATGGCCTGCAACCTTATAGTATATGCTCTGTCACGGATGGATTTCTTGCCTTGCAAAGGGAGGTTCGATCGTCGTCATTTCTCCACCTGGACAAGTTTCTCATATTTTATCTTGTTCACGATACTTTGATGTGTCTTTCTCTCTTTGGCGTGCCATCTCATATCATCTCCTCAAAGCCCAGAAGAGCGGAGAAATGGATTGGCTACCAACTTGGACAGCCAGTTGCCAAACAGCGCGCTCCACCTGAGCGACATGAAATCGAGCAAGGGAAATTTGAAATGCTTGGTTCGGTGGAGAAGGGATGAAATATGCTGACATGGTTTCGTTGATGTCTTATTCTTAGGTTGGAGGCCATTGCTAGGGAGGAGGCTACTAGGGTGGAGGCCATTGCCATCAGGTTCCTTCTCTATTAGTCTTCCTTTCCGAGCGGCTCGGGGAGCGTCCAAGAGCGCTCGCCTCAAACGCTTCGAGTCGTCGAAGTGGATCGCTTGCCTCGGCACGAAAGGAAGGAACAAGGATGGATGAAGCATAGGAGACTTCGATGATCTTTTGGTTGGTTTTTTCACCATGTGAACAGTTTTATATAAGAGGCGGATGTTTATTTAATGGATACGACCCCACAATACTACGCATGCTTAGAGATATCTTGGGAGACCTTAAGGATTAAACCCACGAACAGTTCCAGAAGGACCAATCAGCTTTCTCGGGTGTGGGTCGAACATTTGGAAGTCGGTGCAGCAGGAGCGTGAAAGACCAAGGAAGTGGGAGTGACTATTCAACAAACAAATTTGCCAGCATTTCAGCTGGTAGGGCCCCCGGGAAGCATCTGTATTTCATTTGGCCGGATGGCAACACGAAATCCGGGTGGCCACGACATCTGTTACATGTCTTTGGGTCGAAGTCTCACGGAGAGACTTGGACGAAAAAAGAAGACCAAACTCAAACTTTAGGCTGGGGGCAGAGCTTGGAATCATACGTGATGATGTTAGCGGCTCATAGGCTCTTAGACCGCTTCAATGCCTTCAATGCCGATGGAAACGATCAAGTTAGTTCTGGGATGTCCTGGGTCCGTCCTGCAGTCTCCAAATCTTGGAGTCAGTTGGAGTGGTCTTCGAGTCTCCCATGTCACCCTCATCCACTTGCTGATCCATGTTGATCCCACACTTCGAGCTGTCATAGAAAATTCCCTGCACAAGAACGGCATCTATCTGAGACATTCTGAGACTATGCATCGAAAAAAGAAACAGTGCTAGATAGTGCTAGGCTAATAGTGCTAGGTCTACCTACCGGTCTACCGGTCCCAGCTTGGGCTATGGCCTATCCCATCTCCCCTTTCACTGCCCCAGTGGCATCACAGCAGTGGAGCCATCCATGATGGTTCGCACCAGGACCCGTGCCGTCAAACCTCGTTTCGTCCACCCATCGCGGTGAGCGGTCAGGCGAACCGGACACGACACGCGGTAAGGTCTACAGCGCCCAGTCGGAAGGTTTTCGGATGAGTCGATGAGTCGACTTTGTGTTAGTGTCTAATGTTTCTACTAGCGACTAGATGCTACTAGTAACAGGTGCATAGCAAATAGCTACTAGTAGCTTCTTGTTATTAGGTTTAATGTCCTTGTTACTAGTAGCGATGCACTTGTCACTAGTAGCCAGGGTTCTGTTTAAAGGAGGCAAGGCTGCTGTGCGCAAAACTGCAACAAATGTCTGTTGCACGACTCAACATAGCAAGGGCCACGTTTGAAAGGAATTGCTGATGCCAAATGATGTGCAGCCGGTTCACCAGCTAACTGCTTGAGGCCAGCGACTACTAGCATGCAAAAACTGCGAGGCTGAAGGCACACCATTTTTAGGTGTCGGGAAAGGACCGTTTGGTCGATCAATCCCGGGCTGGGTCGTTATGATTCTCAAGCTCGCCACTTCTCACAGCAAGCGACCAATGGACCATCGGAAGCCCTCAATCATCATGTGTTCCGGCATCTCTTTCTCCTTGGATGTCGAAAACATCATTCAACCCTGCACGGGGTTCGAAGTCCACTCGTCCAAGGTCTTGTGAAGGCGGGCAATGCCCAATGACCCAGTCGTTTGCTGAACTTCGTCTGCTGAACTATCCAGTCTGAGCGCCCAGCGAAAACATGTTACGTGCATGCTGCCAGTTTCAATGCCAGAGTTGATCATTGGATATTGTCAAACCATGTCAATTGAGCCTTCAAAGAACGCCAACACCTCATGCATTCTGAAGACAGCTCCCTCCGATCAACAAGTGGACTCACAAATATCATACAAAAATATCTTTCCCACCCAGCATTCGTAAAACAAATAAACACCAAAAACACACCACAAATGATGATGAGATGTTTTGGGGAGTTCAAAGCTGCAGCCATGTGTCCTGAATCTGGTGTGCCTTGTCCTTGGGGCACCACATCATTTTGGTGCTTTCCTCGGGCGAAGTAGGCGGATCCGCACTACCCGGCCTCTTTGTTTCATGGCTGCCCAAGTTGTTGTTAAACACCATCCAGCCGCCTAATTAGTCAGGTTTCCTCTGAGAGGCTACTGACTAGATGCATTTCTTTGAGCAAAGATGCTTCATAGTATGCTTCATAGAGAATGGTAGAACGCCCATATGTTGGGCTGGTGTTCTCCCGAGCGCAATTAGGGCACAGGGTGGTCTCCCGTGGAGTCGTCTGACATATTGCGACCGAAGGACGTACGTACATTGTTGAATGCATCACGTTCCGCACATGTTTCAAGACCTTTCTTTCTTTTTGGGCATGGCGCTTCTTTTATATACATGTCCTTCCTTCTTTTGCAGATTCCACATCTTTTCTTTAGACGTTTTTCTCTCTTTCTTATTTTTCCCAAAAGCATCTCCGATGCTTGGGTTCTCGCTTAGTCGCTAGTGCCGCGGAAGAGCGGGACAAAGCGTGCGTTGTCGGGGACGGAAGATGGATGTGGAGGTGGACGGGGCTGGGAAGGGAAGAGGGAGGGGAAGGGCTGGGGGGGGAAGATGGAAGGGAGCGAGACGGGAGGCGCATGGGTGGGCAGCTTCAAGTGCCTGCTGGAAAGATGGTGATGATGGAGTCGGGCTTGAGCGGTGATAGACGGCAATCTTTGGGGGTCCAGAGGGCTCCTGAAGATAAAAGGCGAGAAGGAGGCAGGAACGAGGAGAAGAGAGAGAGAGAGAGGGAGAGCCTCTTTGACCTGGGGGGCTCTTTAGGATAGACGGCGAAGAGAGAAAAGGAGTTTGGCGCCGAGAAGATAGACGGAGATACAAGATCACCCGTTGCCCGAGATGGGCGTTGTCTGGGCCAGCCACGCGAAGAGGCAAGACAAACAAGATAGAAGGCAGATAGAGGCGAAGAGACAGAAGATAAAAAGGAGAGGAGGGCGCAGACTCATGGAGACCAACCCCGAGCAGGTCCTCGCAACGCGGAAGTCGAAGAGACAGAGAGCCAGTGACGAGGAGAGGCGCGGGGGATCCGGAATAAAACAGAAGACATGTGTCGAGAGTGTTGGTACTTTCTCCCAATTACATAGCACATAGAGAGCGGGGAGTGTAGGCCTCGCTACTAGCTAAAGTGGGGGAAAGAGTAGCAAGGCCATGCATCAAACCCTCCTTGTGTTGACAAGGGGGGGAGCTTGGGCACTAGTGGCCTTGTCCAACTGTGAGCCGTCATCGGTTCGCAGTCGTCTCACGTCGCAGGAACTTCAACTTGCGCAACCCCGTCGAAAAGAACAGGCTGCAACGATATTTCTATCTAGGGTCTATGCCGGTGTAAAGACAAAAGATCGAAGCCCGCAAAGGTGTAGTTCAAGAAAAGCAAACGACAAATCCTCTCCTCCTGGGATATCTGCGCCATATCGACGCCCCGATCATGCCAAGGATGCACACCATCGGAAATCTAGGCCAAAAAATTAAGCAGAAATATCGTGGCTGCCACGCTGGAGGGGGCTAGTGCTTCGTTTTGGCCTGCTAATGTGTGTTTGTTCTTTTTTCCTGGGTTGCGCGCTTCTTTTTGCTTTTGGGTCCGCGGGCTCACCTTGTGTTGAGACATTGTTTTTCCTGTCTTGTAGCGTAGGCCTTCTTTCCTTTTCTCTTTAAACTTTAGACCTTTCGTCTTTTTTTTTGTTAGACCGTTAGACCTTTGATGACCTTTCTTCCTTTGTCTTATTGTTTTAAACGTCTTTTCCGTCCTGCGACCGAAGAAGCATTTTCGTTGGGGAACTCTTGGACCATTGGATGCATCACGTTCACGCACACGTCCACGAAGGGCCCGAACAACTCGATGGGGATGCCATAGCCTCCCACACGACAGAGCGAAGCGAGCGAAGCCGAACATGTTGACGTGGCTATTTATTGGCGAGGTTGTACTCCAGTAGGGGGGTTCAATCGGGAGGGTGTGGGATTTGCCCAAAGTTGCCACAGTTAATATATATCCCAAAACTGCTGACAAAGGAAGCGACCAACTCGTCGAATAACAGAAAACCATCTACAGGCATCTGCTTGCTTTTGGAGTACATGTCTTCATGGGTTACGCGCATGTGTTCTCCCCAGCTTCTTTAACCCAACAGGGCTTCCAAATCGGATTTGGTTTACATGGCTTGTCCCAAAATTGGCGAAAGAATTGAGAATCAGTGTGAAGCCTGGGAAATGTTGGACTCCAACTTTGCAAAGTGGTCCACCTCAGTCTGAGTATTTCGGGCCCTTTCCTGCGCAAGGAATAGCACCACCAGACTTCATGACCGTAATCGGGTTCATTCGTGGACTTCCAAGCGGCTCCGGACCGCCGACCGCACGTCCCGATCGGGTCCGGCACAACTCGCGTCGGACAGCGCCGCCGCTGTCCGACGAGCGAGCGCGGCCTACGTGGCGCAAACCCAACGCCGAAAGGTCATCGAGCGTCTCCTTGGGTCCAACTCTGCAGTCGAGCGTTGCACCGGTGCAGGAAGAGACTGGTAGAAGACTCAATCAGCGTCCGGGAAAAACAACATGTGGTGGTCGGAGAACACGCATTGTGGTCTGTTCCATTCTTTTCTTCTATATAGGCACCTTTGAATACCTTCTATTTGATCTATAGGTGGCCTAGAAGCGAACCAAACACATCAGCAACGACGTAAGCAGTAACCGTCACGGAACTCCTGAAACCCCACACCCATCTCCACTCTCCCTCACCCCAACACCAGCCATCCACAGTCCAACTGAGTTCAACTGCCCCACTAAGTCGCATCTTTGTTCTTGTGGAACATGTCGTAGGAGCTCTGCAGCACGCGATCGGCGATGTAGCGCAGCCGACTCTGCGACCTCGCGTTGCCGGTGGAAAGCGCTCGCTGAAGGTGGTTTGAACTCATCGAAGCATCTGGAGAATGGAAAAAACATAGAACACATAAATGCGGTTTGTGGGGAGACTATGGGGAAACTACCAGCCCTCCTCTGCACCGTTGGTCAAGTTACTTTGATGGTCTACCCTGTATTGGCTGTTGCTACAACATGAAGAACTGATGCGAGATTCAATGGAGCATGTCGGGCATGTCGTCTCAAGAAAAGGCTTTGGAACGATGAAATCAACACGGAGTTGAATCAACGTACTGACTCAAGTCAATGATGATCTATGTGCCAGATCACGGGGTCCATGGTGGATCCGGTGATCTCGAGGAAATCTACTCAGTCAACTCCCAAGAGACCCTGCTCTGAACTCTGAACTCCAAGATTTCGAAACCCCGGCAACCAATTGATCTGCATCAATGCATCAAGATCTGACAGCTCCCTTCACCGAAACATGTGATCCATCAAACCAGAATCCTCTAGCAGACTGTGGCCCCTCCCTGGTTCAACGTTTATCCATCATCAACACTTCCATCACACTAAGCGGCTGTTTGAAGAGATCTTGTGAGGCTTGGCTCCTGGCGAAGAACTCCGTGAAGATGTCCGCCCGAAACCGGTCCAATTGCCTGAGAGGCAGGCATGTTGTCGGCATGTGTGGCGAGGCCGGCCCGGTCCGTGAGGGACGAAGAAAGCAAACAAATCAAACGCATCTGTGGACTGGGCAGCAAGCAGGATGTTTCCTTGGTTTCTTCCAAAATAACATGTTGGCCGCAAGCATCTTGACCAGTCTTTCTATTGCTCCTCCATCTCCCCAGAGCCGTGAATGGTAAAGGGATCAACTCCAACAATCCGTTTAGCCTGGGTGTGGCAATCCAAAGGTTCAACAAATATTCAGAAAAAAATCAAGAGGTGGGGACCTTGACATGAGGTGTCACTTTCTGAGATCCAGGATCTGGGGAGGTGCTCTGATTCAGAATCATCATCCACCTGAAGCAAAGAGGCCATTCTCGCTGAGAAAGGCCACGCCTTCAAACCCGCTCAGGCGGAACAAATTCAATCCCCACAAAGTCCTGCTGCAGCTCTGAGGGCTATCGTTAACCATATTGAGTCACTACTGAGTTCCATGTGTTGAAACAACGGTTCATGAATGTTTCAACAAACACATTGAATTGTCAATGATGGCGTGCCCATGTAGTTGTCCTTTTCATGTCCATCCTGACAAGGGGTGACGATACCTCGCTTCTGCCCAATCGACTTGTTTGTTTGTGCTCTGCAACTCCCAACGCCTGGATTTCTCCCGTAACTGGCCGCGCCCTCTCCCAGGTGTTCCAACAAACAATGAAGAGGTGCTCCTCCCGCAATTGGGAAAACATCTTGGCATTGTAGGGCTTAAAGGCACGGACCTGGCGCAGCCAGGTGGTTGGACCATCGGATGGCGGGATTCGGATGGCCCCCAGGTGGAGATGAGAGGCGCAGGTGGGACTGGAGAAACGAACAACCTGGTTACCTGGTTCCGATGCTGTTGCTCAAGCTTGGAATCTGATTGCCTGAACTGTATGTGTTCGGCATACAGGTGACGGACTCCCTTTATCTTCTTTTCAACCACCTGACCTAACAGCACATCCCACAGTCTTCGGGTAGGCTTCTCTGAAATGGGCCTGTTGGATCTCACTCATCTGTATCTGGGATCCCTCCATGGGGAATGTCCATTTCCAGTCGTTCTTGAGGAAACGGTACGAGCACACGGCAGAAATGCCACTCACAGTGATTCAGCCACTCAAAAACGCTCTAAATCAGCAATGCTCAAGACCCGTCCAGATCTGCAAGCAATCAAAAAAACATCTTGCCTTCATGGTGGACTCATTCAAGTTGCGGGCCACCGTCATCCAGAGCCACTCCCAGGCATTTTCGTGCAAAGTGCTCCACTGCTTGGGAAGCCTCACTGCAAGCGAACATCACCTAGCACTCAGACAAATCACTCCAGACCCGCTCGGGTGCCGATCGCTCCAACGCTCCCTTCGGCGGTACCATCGCTGTGCCCAAGGGACAAGGATCGCAAGGCCGCCAACATCACCGGCTTGAACTTCTCAAAGTCGATCGACTGATTTCGGAGCAAACCAAGCCAGAACAGAGCTGCCGAAGTCCTACTTCTTGGTGGTCTATAAAGCATCTCTTTGAAACGAAAAAGCATGTTGATGGGGACAAAGACCTATTTGATCCTATTTGACTACCTACTATGTGTTATTTGTGCTACTTAATTTTCTGTTTTGGTTTGTCTAATTTTTCAAGGGAACCGCAATTCGGGGAGGCAAAGCAAGCAAAATGACCAAACAACTATATAATGAACAACAAAAAACTTGTGTTATTGTTTTCTATTTTTGGAAAAGTCTTCAACTGGCAATTCGGGGAGGCACCGCAATGGGGGCCAGCCAACGACAAAGCAAGAAAGTTCGTCAACAACTGACCGGTGTCCAAGGCGCGGTCGACTTGGTGATCAAGTTGATCGCCAGTAAGTCACACTCCTCAAAACATCTCGGGTAGGTTGGGGGCCATTGCTAGTTGGTGGAGGCCATCGCTCTCAGGTTGGAGGCCATTAGGTTCAAACTGCCCAAGGCCGGTCGAACACGTATCTTGGTGCCCCCTGAATTGGATCATCGTGGATCTCAACAGTGAAATGACTTCCATCTACAGCACTTTCCGGCACACTCATATTGCGAACCATAAAGTCACAAAGGACTTGAAAGAATAATCTCTTCTAGCGTGTGCAGCATTTCCAAGGGAAATGACGAAAGACTCTTGACGCTCTTCTCCTCTTGCAAGTGGACAGGGCTGGAGATCATCTCCACCAAAATCTGAGCAAATCGACAGAAGAACACGGGGCATGCGGTTAAGTTAGGAACTCTTACTCCACTGGCTTGTCACTTCCTGATCATGTCCAACTGAAATGCCCTGGCAAGGGCTCGAATAGAACACTTATCGTGCAACCATTCAGCCTTCAAGTGGTCTTAAAATGATCAGGTTAGTCCTGGGGCCCTGGCTTGCATGTGGCCCCACAAGTATACCAACAACGTGACACAAGTAGGACTCATCACCTGGAATCTAGAAACCTCTGCTGTTGGAGTTATCGGAGCCCTTTTCTTGGCAAACAACGGGTAGCAAATCCTTGCTGTCACCCACCCAGTCTTCGTGAGAGCCAATCCAAAAATACATTTCTATATAGCATATATAGCATCTATCCAGCCATATACATGTATATACTCAATTATAAGCAATTATATAATATTATATACATAGTAAGAATATCTATATGAGTGGAAAGCCTGTTAAATGTATAGTGTACTGGATGTTTTGGAAATTGTTTATGTTAGAATGTAGGACTCCATTCCAACTCCATGGCTTCTTTCCGAGTGAGAATGGAGGCCACGCATGCGTCACCATATGACTTGTTCCAACCCTCCATTTTATGGTACCCTGCGCTCAAGAAAGGCGCCCACCCACTTGCAGCCATGGAACATCAAACACTTGTAGAAGCTCCAGCATCCAGCCTGGTGGAAACCATTGATTCTGAACAAACACTTTACCTCGCGATGGCATTATGGCAGAACCACTCACTGCGTTTGTCTTCCTCATAGCTTTGGCACAACATGCTCACAACAAATGTCCGCAAACTTAGGCAAGAAGAATGTGGCATGGCCTCGAGTTAGTCTGGTGAGGCAAAACTGTGTTCGCCCAAACCTTGATTAAGGTAAAGCCAGTGGGATAACATGAAAACCTCTTCATCCCATCATCGTTTCAATTTCACAGCGCCACGCATCCACATCCAAAGGCTGAACAAAACATGCCTAAAACTCGCACCGTTTTCTGCCCAAGACCACCCCAAGTACGGTCACACCGTTCCGAGGCGGAACACGGGAGACGAGGCGACCGGTCGGCGGCGGCCTTCCGTTTTCTGGCCCATGACTTCGTTACTGAAGGCGCACATGCGGCCGAAGCTGAAGGTCTCAGCCGAATCATCCTTTGTCTCTTCGTCGCCACCTTCGCCGTCCCCCTCGCCCTGGTTCTCGCCCTGGTTGGAGGCCTGGCGTCCCGATTCCGGCTGGAGGGGTGGCCATGAGGCATGAGACGCTTGGTCAGGCGATCTGGCTCCCGAAATGGAACATCCAAGGATCTCCGAGATTCCGAGGACCGAGGTCTGGACATGTCGCATGCTATCTGGACCCTGCCTTCTCACTTTCGTGCTTGGAAGCCTGTTGGACTACGGCCCAATCTTCCTGCAAGCTGAGAACTTGGGAAAATTGCTGAGCAACTGGTGCTTCGGTGACCCTGATCACGTGGGATTTTGGGAACCTCGGGCTATCACTGAAAAAAGCTTATGCTCTGACTGCAAGTCTTGTTATGCAAAGCGTGATGATCCCTTTGAAGTACCAGAGTATACAATAATTATGCCATGGACCTTGCTGAGCTCTAGACTGTCATGATGACCCAGCCTTGATGACTCGCAAACGCTCGCCGTAGCTGTCTCCAACAAACCTGGCAAGGAAGCAGGTGCTATTCCTCCCACAGCTAAGGACTATGAATGCTTCTATTATGGACCGCCCAATGACAGCAAGTGCAAAAACATGACATTGTATTTGTCAATATCTTATCCTCTAGCTGGATGCTTTGGGCATGGCTGCCAGCACAATCCTCATGAAAACTAACACCACTTTGCAGTGGGTAAAAAGCTCCCGAAGATGATGAGATGATCAATTCTCGTTCTAGGCTTTTTTGTCGAACGAGATGTTGGACTCTATTGGAATAAGTCTGCCCAGACATGGGCAATCAAGGGCATGACCTGTGGGGCCCAGGGGGTGGAAGCATGATGTAGCATGAGAAATTAACATAGACATCTATACTACTATCTGAACAAGCCTTGAAAGGGGAACTGCTTTGTGAACGAAACCTCGCAACACCTCAAACATGGTGGCTCTTTGATTTCAAACCTCACTCTTCTGATTCTGATCTCTTCTGGTTCTCTCGCGCTGGAGTGACATTCTCCGACTCTACTGGCGATGGCCTCCAACCTAATAGCGATGGCCTGCAGCCATACCAAAAAGCATCGTTCTTTTGTCCTTCTGCTCCCCCGCCCAGTCCGCCCGAGAAAAAGAAGTTCGTGGACCGCGCCCCAAAAAAGGGCTTCTCTTTGCGTGCAGAAGCTTGGAACGCCCATTGGGTGCCTGTAGCATGAGCCGCAGTAGCCCAAAATGTTTCTCCAGGCTGCGGCCGTCCCAGGGGGCAAGTTCGGCCTCGGTTGCGGAGACCAGGGGTGCGGGTCCTGAGGTTGGAAGGAGTCTTCCGTCCGTGTTCCGAAGATCATGCTATCGCATAAAAAAAGCGTGTGATCTCTATGGCACTATGGATGGACACGCCATGTCTATGCCTCGAGGGTCAGATGAATGCCGGAAATTCCCGCCAAATCGTTCTCAATGATGGACAGTGCCTTTCCATTCTATGGGAGGTGCTGCCTTTCCATTCTATGGGAGGTGCTGCCGCACAACCCACAGAATGGAAAAAAAAACAGGGAGCGACAGCCTGTGGGACTAGGACCAGGATCACCAAGGGGTGATTGGATTGTACAACTCGATCAACAACACCTTTGTAGCCCTTCCTGTGTCTCTCTTTGTTGCTTCTTCGCCCTTGGCCCTTGTTCTTCGCCCTTGTTTCTAGCTTTTTTTTCCCTTGATATGTCTCCTCCACTCTTCCTTTGGCTCCTCCAAAAATTCGTCGCAGGAAGCGGACCACTCTGGCCCATCGGATCGCCGGGAGACGATCGATCCCGAAACCAAGTGGAAACCAACATAGGGAGGCTCGGAATCCGGTGGGCCTTCCAGCAATCAAGTAGGCAAACAACGAAGACACACAAAACATCATCATGCGAAGCAAGTTCAGAATCAGAAATCTGGACCCAATGACACGAGCGGAAAGGGGGGTCAAGGCATCTTGCACCATTCGAAGGTAGCCAGGTCGCACGTTGATGGTCATGAGCTCCATATAGGCGGAGATCACCGCGTCCACGCGCTGCTCGGTGATCTCGCTGTTCAAATGTCTGGGCGGCTTCAAGGACTGGAGAAAATGTCAGATTAAACTAAACTAATAGCTTCTTGTTACTACTAGTAAGGCACCTGTTACTACTAGC